>LR778263.1:50524482-50609694 GCA_902810595.1 Coregonus sp. 'balchen'
TCCCTTACAGGGGGCCCCTCCATATAATTTTAAATCCCTTCCCCAGCGGGGGCCCTCCCATATAAACCCCCTTTACAGGGGGCCTCCATAAATACCCCCCTTTACACCCCCCGGGGGCCTAAAAAATTTTTAATTTTAAAATACCCCTTAAAAGGGGCCCCTCCATTAAAAACCCTTTACACCCGGCCCCCATATAAATCCCTTACAGGGGCCTCCTTTAATACCCCTTACAGGGGGCCCTCCATATAATTTACACCCGGGCCCCCATATAAATCCCTTACGGGGGCCCTCCATTATTCCCTTACGCGGGCCCCCCATAATATCCTTACAGGGGGCCCCCATATAATACCCCCTTACCCCGGCCCCCATAAATTTCCCCCTTAAGCGGCCCCCCCCCATAAATATCCTTGCCCCCCCCTTAAATACCCTTAACCCCCTTTTTCCTTACAGCCGGCCTCCATATAATATCCTTAAGCGGCCCCCCATATAAACCCCTTTACAGCGGGCTCCAAAAAAAATTTTTCCCCCTTCAGCGGGCCTCATATAAACCCCTTTTACAGGGCTCCATAAAATCCCTTCAGGGGGGGCACCAATATACCCCTCGGGGGGGCCCCTCCATAAAATTTTTCCCTCAGGGGGCCCCATATAAACCCCTTACAGCGGGCCTCAATAATACCCAAAGCGGCCTCCAAAATATCCTTACAGGGGGCCTCCAAAATACCCCTTCAGGGCCTCCAATAATTCCTTACAGGGGCCCAATAATATCCCTTCACCCGGCCTCCAAAAATTCCCTTACAGCGGGCCTCCATATAATATCCTTAAAAGGGGCCTCCATATAATATCCCTTACAGCCGGCCCCCCATATATATCCTTAGGGGGGCCTCCATAAAATTTCCCCTACAGCCGGCCCCCAATTCCCCTACAGGGGCCCCCATAAAATATCCCTTCACCCGGCCCAAATTAAACCCCTTAAGGGGCCCCTCCATTAAAAATCCCTTACGCCGGCCCCCATATAATACCCTTTACAGCGGGCCCCCAAATTAAATATCCCAAGCGGCTAATAAATCCCTTACAGGGGCCCCAATAAACCTTAAGCCGGGCCCCCATAAATATCCCTTACAGGGCCCCATTAATATCCCTTACAGCCGGCCTCCATATAAACCCCTTACAGGGGCCCTCCATAAATACCCCTTACGCGGGCCCCCAAATTAAATCCCTTACGCGGGCCTCCAAAAATACCCTTCCCCGGCCTCCATTATAAACCCCTTAAGGGGCCCTTTAATATCCCTTTAAGCCGGCCCCCAAAATACCCTTTTTACAGGGGCCTTTGGGGGATAAATTTCCCCAAAAAGGGGGCGGCGGGGAAAGGGAACCCCAACAAAAAGGGGGACAAGATTAATAGGGGGGGGAGAAGGGGGGGAAAGGGAAAAAAGGGGAGAGAGGGGGAAACCGGGCGTGCCCGTTTGCAACCTCTCTCTCTGTCTCTCTCTGTAGCCTATGACCACGAATAGACGTCTTGCTTTGCTCTATGGCAAATGGGATACTTGGTTTGCTTTGTGTAAAGTCGACATAAGTATTTATAAGAGCTAGCGGCTCCTTATAGCAGCCTATAGAAATGGATGGATGCTTATCAAGGCGTTACACACAAGTGGTTCATTGAGAGATTCATTCAGATTTCAAAGTCAGATGATGGGTTAGGGTTGGAGTGGGGTTAGGAATAGGGGGTCAATCTGGTCTTGGGGAGGTGAGAGGTTGTAAACAGCCTAAGGTAGGCATGGCTGGCCACAGAATGTATCCAGAGCAGACACATTGATAATACACAGTTCAGATAAAATATCTCTGCTATGTATAGATCGTAATGGGAGATGCTGTAAATCATTTCAACTATCAATCGTCATACATTCACAAATAAAAAAAGAAATGTGGACTAAAGACTTCCATAAAATAATGATCGATCGGGGCGTTTGTTGAGGAAGGTCTCTGCTTGTTTAGAAAAGAAAACCACTAATGTCCTTTTGATATCAGACTGCATTTGTTTTGTGTTTTTTTCCACTGTTTGCTCCCTGGTGCACCAGAAACACCCCAATTACTCAAATCTTGTCTAAGAAACACCATCTTTCATTATAATAATTTTCACTTCTGTGAAATCCTCTCGTTACATCCCCCCCCCCCCCCAGGCCTAGCCATCTAAATAAATAAAAAATAATACAACCCCCCCCCCCCCCTTCTCTCTGAGGTTTCAATTTAGCATTGACACCTTGTTCAGAAAAAAACAAACAGAACATCGGCAGTTGGTTCTGAAGTTTCCCGGCTGCAGCAACAAACAGGGTAGAGAGAAATCGCATTCCGGCGGCAAAGTGGAACCACATCAAACAAGAAAGATGTTAATCCTGTCTGAATTGAGAACGCTAGCTGCCATCCTCTGTTCTATTAATAGTTGAGTTAGGGGGGAAGGAACATTATGGATTTTATTGATCTATTGTGACAAACGTATTAAGATGTGTGAGCGAGACCAATGTCCCTCTTGAAAAAATAACAAATAGAAATCTCTCGCGTTTTTCTTTGTACCATTCATTTATGGAAAGTGGTTAACCACATCCAACTCCTCATTCAATGAGGGGGGGTGAAAATAACCAGTGTATAATGGAACATTTAGGATATTTAGGCCTACGTCTGATTTTGTTTATCTGTTGGTGTATTAGCTGTAGTATTACATGTAGCAGTAGAAATAATAAAACAAAACAAATCCTCCTTCAGCTGGTAAAACAGGCGTGTGTGAAACGCAGGGTAGTGGCAATCCCGGGACACCATACAAAAAGAGCCTACGTAGCGACTTTGGATAGGTTGTAATGCTTTTGTGATATTAGCTGTATTATTAATGTAGATTAGGAAAATAATAAAAATTTTAACAAATAATCCTCTGTGTTACGGCGGCAGGTAGCCAAGGGGTTAGAGTGTTGGGCCAGCAATCAAAAGGTTGCTGGTTCGAATACCCGAGCAGACAAGGTGAAAAATCTGTCGATGAGTCCTTGAGCAAGTCACTTTACCCTAATATGGCTGACCCTGTAAAACAACAAAGTTAACTGCACCTATCTGGTGCATGTGACAATAAAACATATTATTTTTTTATACTATGTTTTATTAATTTATATTTAATGTCCAGTATATTACTGTGGACACCAAACAACTGTCCAGGGGCGAAGGGGCCAGAGACTGGTCCTCCCCATCTCCTTCGCTGTCTCTCCCCCTCTCTCCTTCACTGCCTCTCCCTCGCTGCCTCTCTCCCCTCCTTCACTGAATCCCCTTCTCTTCGCTCTCTTCCCGCTCCATTCGCTGTCTCTCCCCCTTCTCCTTCGCTGCCTCTCCCCCTCTCGCCCTCACTGCTCTCCACTCTCCCTCCCCTGCTCTCCCCCCTCCTCCCTCTGCTTCACTTCCTCTCCTCCCCCTCTCCTTCGCTGCTCTCCCCCGTCCGTCTCCTTCGCTGGCCTCTCCCGTCTCCCGCATGCCCCCTCGCTCCTTGCTGGCTCTCTCCCCCCTTCATCCTTCGTTGCCTCTCCCCCTCTCCCGCGTCTCAGTCCCTGGACTATCCATCAGACTCTGTGGTCTCCCCCTTCTGCGCTTCCTGTCTGACTCCCCGATCTCTTCCACTTCCTCTCGCCTCCCTCTATCCCCTCCCTCGCCTGCTCCTCGTCTCTCCCTTTCGCTCTCCTTCGCTGCCTCTCCCCCTCTCCCCCTCCTGCCTCTCCCCTTCTACCTTCGCTCCTCTCGAGGCCCTTCTCTCCATTCCCTCCCTCTTCCCCTCTTCTCCTCCCTTCTGCTCTCATCCCCCTCTCCTCTCTTGCCATCTCCCCCTCCTCCTCTCACTGCCCTCTCTCCCTCTCTCTCCTTCTCCTGCCTCTCTCCCCTACGCTCTCCCCCTTCTCCCCTCTCCTCCCCCTCGCGAAGGGGCCAAGACTGGTCCATCACCCATCTCCTTCGCTGCTCTCCCCTCTCTCCTTCACCCCTCCCTCGCTGCCTCTTCCCCTCCCCTCCTGCCTCCCCCTCTCTCCTTCGCTCCCTCTCTCCCCGCTCTCCTTCGCTTCTCTCCCCCCTCTCCTCCTTCGCTGCCTCTCCCCCCTCCCCCTCACTGCCCTCCCCTCTCCCCTCTCTCCCTCCTCTCCCCTCTCGCCCTCACTGCCTCTCCCCCTCTCTCCTTCGCTGCCTCTCCCCTCTCTCCTTGCTGCCTCTCTCCCCCCCCTCTCTCTCGTTGCCTCTCCCCCTCTCCCCATCGAAGCTGCTCTCTCCCCTCTTCCTCGCTGCCTCTCCCTCTCTCCTTCGCTGCTCTCCCCTCTCTCCTCGCTGCCTTCCCCCCCTCTCTCCTCCCCCTCGCCCTTCTCCCCTCTCTCCTCCTGCCTCTCCCCCCTCTCCTTCGCTGCTGCTTCCCCTCTCTCCCTTCGCTGGCCTCTCCCCTCTCTCTTCGTGCTCTCCCCTCCGCCCCTCACTGCCTCTCCCTCTCTCATTCGCTGCTCTCCCCTCCTCCCCTGCTCCTCTTCCCCCTTCCCTTCCCCCCTTCTCCCCCTCCCCCCCTTTTCCCTCTCCCCTCTCTCTCATTTTCACGCTCAGTGCCGTGGTTTTTTGTGATTTGGGGGTTCTATTCTATTACTGACAAGACTCTACATATGTCTCTCATTTCTGTGAAGGATTTTAATTCCTAACAGCAGTTTACAAATCTCTCATTACCAAACTATGCTGGGAAGGAGAAAACAGCAACAATAAAAAGAGGTAGAAACAAGCGGGTAGAAGAATGCCTGGCAGGCCTCATCAGCCACAAGAGCTTTCTCCTTTCTCTCATTGCGGTCGCGGCGCCGTCGCTGCTAACACGAGCACCACTGGGAGCTGACTAAGAGGTCAGGGGTCAGCTAAGAGAGCTGGACTGGCGAATGGGGAGCCAGAGGTTTCCCATTGTGTGGGAGTGTGTGTGTTTCGAAATGTTTGTGCGAGTGTGGGACAGAGTGTGTGTTTGAGGAGGGGCGATGGTCAAGGAGATAGTGATGGCTGCTCAGTGTGTGTGTGTGTGAATGCTTGTGTGTGTATACAAAGTTGTGGTGAGTGCCTTTGTGTGCTCAGTGGTCACAGCCCCTCGCCTTCACCAACCCCTTCACACCATTAGCAGCACTCGTCAAAACCTCTCTTTACTTTGGCTGCTACAGTCATTACCCTGTCTGCCCCGGTCCAGATAAATCACACGACACCCTTCTCCTCCCTGCTTAATTGGAGCTGTCCCTCCCACTCACTAGCACCCTTCGCTAGTAGCCTGGGCGCTAAGTTATGACTGAGGTTGTAGGGGTGGCTAAGCTAAGATGAACAAACCCCAGACTGCTAGCTAGGTCTGTCGTGCATTGGCATTTTTCGGAAACTAGCCAATAGCCGCCCCGTAATGGCCGCCGCACACCATATCGCCAACCACCATTTTGTCTCTTTGGCAATTGGTTTCCCGCCCCTTTGCTGGAGCCGTTCGTTCCCCTTTGTCTTGTTTTGAGCTTGTGTGTGAGCGCTGTGTAGTTGCATAGACAGCGAGAGAGAGACAAAAAGAGAGAGGGGGGTGGGGGGGAGTTCCCTTTGTTCATCAGACTCTGAGTAGAGGGGGAGAGAGGCTTGACAGGAGCTGTGGTTGAGCCCGCCGCCATGTTGCTATTAGACATGGTTAGGGATGGAGCGAGCGTTGGAACAACAACGGTAACACAACCCATCCGTGTGAGTGTGTGTGTTTCAAGTTACATGTTTTAATGTCACATGCTCAAATACAGTGAAATGCTTTTCTTGCAAACTCAAAACTCAACAATGCAATAATCAATAACATGTAGAAATACTAGAAAAAAACACCAGAAATAAGAATAAGAAATAAGAAATACACAATAAAGTTAGTAAGTAAGCATATCTATATACAGGACATATTTTAAAATTCAGTTCCAATACCATATTTACATGTGCAGGGATACTGGAGTGATGTAGGTAGATATGTATAGGGGTCAGGTGACTCTGCAACAGGATATAAGATAAACAGAGTAGCAGCAAGTTGTATGTGAATGGGTGTGAGGGTGTGTAGAGTCAGTATAAATGTATGTGTAAGTGAGAAAATGATGGAGTGAGTGTTTGTGTGTGTGTTGGAGTGACAGTGTGTGTGAGTGTATAGGGCCCTGTGAGTGTGAATAGAGACTACTGAAATAAAAGATCAACAAAGATAGGTCCGTGTAGCTATTTTGTTATCTATTTATCAGTCGTATTGCTTGGGGATAGAAGCTGTTCAAGAGCCTGTTGGTGTCAGACTTGATGCACCGGTACCTCTTGCCGTGCGGCAGCAGAGAAAATAGTCTATGGCTTGGGTGGTTGGAGTCTTTAACGATTTTCCGGGCCTTCTTTTCACACCGCCTGATATAGAGGTCCTGGATGGCAGGGAGCTCGGCCCCAGTGATGTACTGGGCTGTCCGCACCACCCTCTGTAGCGCCATGCGATCGAGGCCGGTGCTATTGCCATATCAAGCAGTGATGCAGCCAGTCAATATGCTCTCAATGGTACAGCTGTAGAACCTTTTCAGGATTTGAGGGCCCATGCCAAAGTCTTCCTCCTGACGGGGGAAGAGGCACTGTCGCGCCTTCTTCACGACTGTGCGTGTGTGTTTGGACCAGTGTGTGTGTGCGTGCGCTCTCAGGCCTCAGTTTCCTCCAGAAAGTGTGGTTTATTATTATCATATGAGTCTATTAATGACTTTGTGGACAGACCATAGAACAAACATTTGCACCTACTGGGGCTCCCATTGGGAATGGATTGTGAAACAAAGCCAACCACATGGCCCTTTGTTTCCAGCCACAACACAAGGGCAAGAAGGAGAGGTGTGACATGGACAAGCTCGGGGAGAAACGAGAGGCGGTCTATGAGAACCATAAACATTGATTGCCTGTCTGTGTGTGTGTGTGTGTGTGTGTGTGTGTGTGTGTATTTGTGTGTGTGTGTGTGTGTGTGTGTGTGTGTGTGCGCACGGCAGGGCAGGAATCTAAATGCATTGGCTGGTGGACCCACTTAGACTTAGAACCACTTCTGGAGAGAGCTGCGGGGTTGAGAGGGATCATACTGTGCAACTCCAATTCCATTTTGAACCAGGGCTAGAAAATCAATCCTAATGCCTTTTCACCACACAGGACTTCATCTGAAATTAGATGGAGGGGAAAGCAAATTGGACTGGAGATAAAAAATTGATCTGATATTGAAATGAACCAAAATAAAAGATTGCCTCCCCAATCTATTGTTTAGTCTGCTAGTATTGCACTGTCTGGCGTCCCTGCAAGACATTTCGGAACATTTATAATAAATGCACAAAGGACTGCAAAGTTGAGCACGAGCAAGTGTGTAGCAAGTCTGAAACTGTCTGGGTAAAGGGTTAGCGGGATCGCTGGAGTATAGACATGAGGCAAGAGGGAGATAGATATTCAGTGGTTAAGGAAGCGGCTAGTAAATGGTGGTGCAGAGATAGGCATGAGGTCAACGTGCACGCGCATGCACACGCACACACACAGTGGAAAACACCGCATTAGGTATTGGTTCGCTGACTCTCTGGCACACAAGGCATTTGTTACGCCGTCGACTCATTACATCATAATTTGTTATTTTGTTGAAATTTGGCACTAATCTCTTCGTGCCTGGTTGCAGGCGAGGGGAGGAAACGGGGAGGAAACGTGGAGAGAGAGTAAAAAATAAAAGAAAGAAAGAAAGAAATTGGTGTGTCAGACCACTAAGTTTGCGATCTCACTGCCTTTCCCTCTCTTCCCCGTCCTCTTCCTTCTTCTCTCCACCTCAGCCCCATCCCTAGCTCTTGGACTCAGGCCAAGAAGGGAAATCCATGAAACATGAAGACAGCGCCGGAGCTGCACAACTGCTTACAAAACTTTTCCTCCCAAACGAAGCTACGCTGGAAAGCCAGCCTGTCCTGAACCGAGAGGAGTCTGTTATACGGTATTAGGACCGGCCCCAAAAAATGCTTTCTAAATGCCATTGAAAACAAGGTTCAGACTGAGGACATTTGAGCAGCCTTTTCAGAAAGGGGAGGAAAGGGAGAGTGTGAGAGAGGGAGAGAGGGAAAGAGGGAAAAGAGAGGGATTGTCTCCGAGTGCTATCGTGGCACGTCACATGATCCCGCTATGGCCACCTCCGATTGGTCAGGAAGCAGAGCAAATGTATCCGCCATGTAAGGAGGGCTGAGAGCGAAATACTCTCTCCCCCTCTCGCCCTCCTCTCTCTCCCACTCTCTTGTTCCAATCTTAAAATGGCGGCCATCGAAAGTGCGCCAAAAAGCAGGCAAACCTGCAGCTCTTTTTCTTTTCAAGACTTCTTTTCATTTTTTGTAAGTGTTTTTTATTTTTTATCGAGAAACTGGCAAAGCGAGAGAGCGAGAGAGGGTTTGAGTAGAAACAGATGAAAAAAGCTTGATTTTTTTTCGCTCAGCGCTGGGCTGGCTGGTACTGACGGTTGAGGGAAGGTTTGAAAGTGGGCCAAGAAAAAACATTAACTGTGCAGTGTCTACGAGCTCTAGCCCAGAGAAGCCCTGTGCTTTTGACTGGCAGAGCGATACGTGAACACACACACGGCGGAACAAAATAAACTACCTCACCACTGTTTTCCACAATGACACAGTGAGTTCACACACTCAGAAAGTGTATACGAACACACACACCAGAATCCCAACCTGTGGTGGCTCAGTGCAGTTCAATGCCGCATGCATGAATATGACAAATATTTGCTTGGAGGCTAAAGTTTGAGTGGAGCTGAGAGATTACGGTGCGGTACGGGGAGAGCGTATGCTGCCTACCCACTGCCACCAGTCACTGCCAGGCAGGCCACTAAACTGAGAGTAATCTACTGGGACTGGGGGGAGCATCTATGGTGTTGCTAATGCTAACAGCTAATGCTAACAAACCAACCCTCCACTGTGTATCGACACACTGTATAAACACACCAACGTCTGGTGAACAGATAGCACCCATTTAGTGACAGACCTACAATGTGATTCTGTTCCACTTGTAGAATGGCAGCAGTTGCATGAGGTAAGATGTCCACGCTCTGAGAGAAAGGAACAATGACAAACATGAGACATAATGCTTTCAAATGTTCTGGTGTCAATTAGTATGAAAATTAACTAGATATTTGAGACACTTAGCTAGACAACAGATGTGAAATACACGATGCAATGCTTCAGAACAACTGAATAGTTAGTTATCTTTTCATTCTAAATTGACATCCAAATATAGCGTGTGCACGACCACTAAAATAACTCCACCGCAAATGGTGGTGTGAGACCATCAATCACAGTGTGGCTGACATCATCAGTGGGGAGATATAAAGGAAGACAAGACTCATATGGTCAACATACTCATTCTAATAATAACATGACACTGCAAGGGAGGGAGGGGAGAAACCACAAAGTTAACATTATGGCTTACCTAGCATGACTTTTAATTGGATTTTAAACCCTACTGTGCACGGTGCTACCACCATTACATACTAGATGGTTACTACTAGGTTTGCAAAATTATGGTAGATTTCCCAAAATTCAAGGATTTCCAGAAATCCCAGTTCGAAGATTCCTGGAATAGGATGGAATAAGCAGGAATTCCAGGAATTCTTCAACCAGGATTTCTGGAAAACCTGGGAATTCTGGGAAAGTTACCAGAATTTTGCTACCCGAGTTACTTCTAATGTAGTAAGCAGAGACAGAAGGGGTGTCCACCACTGAGCTCAGAACATCAGATCTCCAGTATGTGTGGATTTAACACCTACAAGCTGCTCTACGCTACCAGTGGAGGAATGGAAGGAACCCAATGACTCCCTACTGGCTAGTTGTCTTACGAGCTGGGAAACATCAGATTTGCAGTAGAAACAGATACTGGGCATAAGTGTTTTAAGTCCACTGTCACCTCCAATGAGGATTTAGTTAATGGGGCTTTGCTGACATTTACCACCCCTGAGCCCAATGCAGCCTGTCTACTCAGCCTGGTGGGGTATAGCTGGGATTCATGTGACTGACCGGTACATCTAGGCTGGTCACTCAGTACTCGGTCATTGGTCAGACAGGGCAATCATATCAGCGCCTGGACCTTGGGCAATGTCGGCCCTTTGTTTTGTTTGTGTTGTTGGGGCTAAGACGGCCTGCGTGGAAGCTAGGGAGGCTAATCGCATCAGGGCCGCTGGCTTCTGCTGGCTTGGACAGGCGGCATCAGTGAATCATATGAAAGAGGATCACGGTGGAATGTTCTGTTCTTTTCCCCAGAGGGCCCAGTCGGTCGGGCTGGCCCTGATAGAATTAACCCTGACGTGGATCCCTTCCACCCAGCTGACCATAAGGCCGTACGGCCACAGGGCCCCGGGTCAAACAGATTATTTTAACCAGCAGCCTGAGGGACCACTGCTAGGAGCTGGGGTTGGGGCTGTGGTGCTGGCGCTATTAAATTAGCCTCTTTCTAAACCAGCGCCCCCTACTGAGCACTTGGCTCATTGACTTTTGGCTGTTTGGGGGAGGTGAAACAAGGCAGTCTGTCTCTGTCTCTTGCAAGACACCCAATGGACTAGTATGGAGAAACATTGGGTCAAACTCTGGTGGTTATTTTGTAAACTGCTCCCTATGACCTATGAGTAAAAACAACACAAATTTCAACATTTCTGCCGAATTGTTGTAAGTGGGAGAAAAGTGGGAAGGGGTGGCATTCAGGGCACGAGAATGTGGTTCACTGGATCGCTCTGGTCAGCAAGACTCCCACTCTCTCACACACAAACACAGAGGGCATCAGTGTCATCTCTCCCTGGGCAGGCAGACCGTCTAGTCTCTCCGGTCCCTCTCCTCAGTAGATATGGAATCCCCCTGGGCATGAATGACAGCCTCCACGGCCTGGTACAAGGAGCATGACTGACATCCTCCACGGCCTGGTACAAGGAGCATGACTGACATCCTCCATGGCCTGGTACAAGGAGCATGACTGACATCCTCCACAGCCTGGTACAAGGAGCATGACTGACAGCCTCCACAGCCTGGTACAAGGAGCATGACTGACATCCTCCACAGCCTGGTACAAGGAGCATGACTGACAGCCTCCACGGCCTGGTACAAGGAGCATGACTGACAGCCTCCACGGCCTGGTACAAGGAGCATGACTGACAGCCTCCATGGCCTGGTACAAGGAGCATGACTGACATCCTCCATGGCCTGGTACAAGGAGCATGACTGACATCCTCCACGGCCTGGTACAAGGAGCATGACTGACAGCCTCCACGGCCTGGTACAAGGAGCATGACTGACAGCCTCCACGGCCTGGTACAAGGAGCATGACTGACATCCTCCACGGCCTGGTACAAAGAGCATGACTGACATCCTCCACAGCCTGGTACAAGGAGCATGACTGACATCCTCCACAGCCTGGTACAAGGAGCATGACTGACAGCCTCCACAGCCTGGTACAAGGAGCATGACTGACATCCTCCACGGCCTGGTACAAGGAGCATGACTGACAGCCTCCACGGCCTGGTACAAGGAGCATGACTGACATCCTCCACGGCCTGGTACAAGGAGCATGACTGACAGCCTCCACGGCCTGGTACAAGGAGCATGACTGACATCCTCCACGGCCTGGTACAAAGAGCATGACTGACATCCTCCACAGCCTGGTACAAGGAGCATGACTGACAGCCTCCACAGCCTGGTACAAGGAGCATGACTGACAGCCTCCACAGCCTGGTACAAGGAGCATGACTGACATCCTCCACGGCCTGGTACAAGGAGCATGACTGACAGCCTCCACGCCCTGGTACAAGGAGCATGACTGACAGCCTCCACGGCCTGGTACAAGGAGCATGACTGACATCCTCCACGGCCTGGTACAAGGAGCATGACTGACAGCCTCCACGGCCTGGTACAAGGAGAATGACTGACAGCCTCCACGGCCTGGTACAAGGAGCATGACTGACATCCTCCACAGCCTGGTACAAGGAGCATGACTGACATCCTCCACAGCCTGGTACAAGGAGCATGACTGACATCCTCCACAGCCTGGTACAAGGAGCATGACTGACATCCTCCACAGCCTGGTACAAGGAGCATGACTGACAGCCTCCACGGCCTGGTACAAGGAGCATGACTGACAGCCTCCACGGCCTGGTACAAGGAGCATGACTGACATCCTCCAATGCCTGGTACAAGGAGCATGACTGACATCCTCCACAGCCTGGTACAAGGAGCATGACTGACATCCTCCACAGCCTGGTACAAGGAGCATGACTGACATCCTCCACAGCCTGGTACAAGGAGCATGACTGACAGCCTCCACGGCCTGGTACAAGGAGCATGACTGACAGCCTCCACGGCCTGGTACAAGGAGCATGACTGACATCCTCCACGGCCTGGTACAAGGAGCATGACTGACAGCCTCCACGGCCTGGTACAAGGAGCATGACTGACATCCTCCACGGCCTGGTACAAGGAGCATGATTGACATCCTCCATGGCCTGGTACAAGGAGCATGACTGACAGCCTCCACGGCCTGGTACAAGGAGCATGACTGACATCCTCCACGGCCTGGTACAAGGAGCATGACTGACATCCTCCACGGCCTGGTACAAAGAGCATGACTGACATCCTCCACAGCCTGGTACAAGGAGCATGACTGACAACCTCCACAGCCTGGTACAAGGAGCATGACTGACAGCCTCCACATCGTGGTACAAGGAGCATGACTGACAGCCTCCACAGCCTGGTACAAGGAGCATGACTGACAGCCTCCACAGCCTGGTACAGGGAGAATGACTGACATCCTCCACAGCCTGGTACAAGGATCATGACTGACATCCTCCACAGCCTGGTACAAGGAGCATGACTGACATCCTCCACAGCCTGGTACAAGGAGCATGACTGACATCCTCCACGGCCTGGTACAAGGAGCATGACTGACAGCCTCCACGGCCTGGTACAAGGAGCATGACTGACATCCTCCACGGCCTGGTACAAGGAGCATGATTGACATCCTCCACGGCCTGGTACAAGGAGCATGACTGACAGCCTCCACGGCCTGGTACAGGGAGCATGACTGACATCCTCCACAGCCTGGTACAAGGAGCATGACTGACATCCTCCACAGCCTGGTACAGGGAGCATGACTGACATCGTCCACAGCCTGATACAGGGAGCATGTCTGACATCCTCCACAGCCTGGTACAAGGAGCATGACTGACATCCTCCACAGCCTGGTACAAGGAGCATGACTGACAGCCTCCACAGCTGGTACAGGGAGCATGACTGACATCCTCCACAGCCTGGTACAGGGAGCATGACTGACATCTCCACAGGCCTGGTACAAGGAGCATGACTGACAGCCTCCACAGCCTGGTACAGGGAGCATGACTGACAGCCTCCACAGCCTGGTACAAGGAGATGACTGACATCCTCCACAGCCTGGTACAGGGAGCATGACTGACATCCTCCACAGCCTGGTACAAGGAGCATGACTGACATCCTCCACGCCTGGTACGGGAGCATGACTGACATCGTCCACAGCCTGATACAGGGAGCATGTCTGACATCCTCCACAGCCTGGTACAAGGAGCATGACTGACATCCTCCACAGCCTGGTACAAGGAGCATGACTGACAGCCTCCACAGCCTGGTACAGGGAGCATGACTGACATCCTCCACAGCCTGGTACAGGGAGCATGACTGGCAGCCTCCACAGCCTGGTACAGGGAGCATGACTGACAGCCTCCACAGCCTGGTACAAGGAGCATGACTGACATCCTCCACAGCCTGGTACAAGGAGCATAACTTCATCTATTCCATCTCTCAAATTAATATGATTATTCTCCTTCTTTTTTAGTTTCTCGAGTGCTCCGCTCCTAATGTGCAGTGGCACGCCGTTAATGACCCAAAACAATTGCTGTTTCTCACATCCATATTTAATGGCGACAGCTGAACAAATTACATATTTATGGTTTATAAGGGGGTAATGCCATCCGGATTCATTAGCTATGCAGGCAGGTACAGGGGTCCCATCTGTACTGGCATCTGTACGGCGGGGGGTGCTCCGGAGACCCCCTCCTCTCTGTTCTTGTCCATCACTTACATACACGCGCAAGACACGAGTCACACAACATAGCCATGCAGCTCTGTGTGACATCACTGTAATGACATGCAAACAGGCTTGCTGTAGACGGTGGGTACAAGCTCAAGTCCCTGTTGAGAGGCTAAAAGGTGGTACCCTAGTTAGAGCAACTCAGACATAAGGTTCACTCACTGTTTGGTGCTTGCACAAATGATCTTAGAGTGTCAGCTTAGTGATACAAAGACATTGTACTTAACACCACCAGCTGAGGAGACTCCAGGTCCTGTACTCTGGATTAGAGAAGGCAGTAAGATAGCAAGCCTGTGGGGAACGAGCCATTACAGGGGTAATAGGGGATGAGTCTGCTAAACCTAACCTTCGGATGATGGGGGGTGTGGATGAGAGCGAGAGAGAGAGGGAGAGAGGGAGGGAGGGAGAGAGATCAGGGAGGTCTACTCAGTATTCCGAGTGGATTGGTAGCTCCCCCAGCCACCCATCTCATTAAACCACGTACTCTGGAGTTTTCCTCTCATTTTCAACTTAATTAAGATTTCAATTAAGGGAGAGCTGGCCTTAGGAACCTAAGAATCAGGCGTTGTAAATCATAAAGGAAAATATCCACCATAGGAACGGGTCGATACAATTCTCTATCGTTTTGGGTCGTAGTTATCTCTGCATCATGAAACGTTTGGCCATATTTGACTTAACCATCACACTGCTGTCTCCAGTCTTCCCATGTTTACCTTTAAGCTTAAGTATAATGGCAAGCCCTCTTAATCCCTCATTGCGATGGTGTGACGTCCTTGTACCATACTATTATCCTAAGCATGCCCCATTTAGCTGCTCGGTCCACACAAGAACCCCAATCTATGTAGGCTGATAGTTCTGCTGGACAATATGCATTGACACTGAATACTGTACCCAGAGACAACTGAGCAAATAGTCAAAATGTTTATGTACAACTGACGAAGTCTATGACAGCTTATTCAGAGTGTGAGTCAAGTTCAAAGCCTCCCTCAAGGCTGCCGCTCTTAGCCAGGTCTTTGCACAGTATCGGTGAGGAATCTTGTCAGTACTGTACAACGTCTGACTGACCAAAGTCTTTCGTTTCCTTAGCCTTCGCGGATTTGAAGGCCTGGGACCGAAATACTTTGGAAGATTCGTGGGGTGAAGGGGAGGAACAGCTGCTCTCTCTTGTAAAGTACTTACAGCGCAAGGGGAACGACTTGTTCCGGCACGCTAACAACCTTAGCGAGGATAAGGCGGCTGATCCGCCAACGTTAGGCCCATTATTGCAGGAGGGGATTTGGGAGCAGCTTTTTCCTGTCTGGGGGCCCTGCAAACCAAACACAGCGGTTGGGCTCCTTTTTTTGAGCCGTCATCAGGTAGGAAAGAACGCCAGAAGAGCACGCAAGGAGAAGAGCAAAGGCAAATGGGATTGGGGAGGTTTTTGGGGGAGGACAGCTTGGGCTGTGTTGTCTCCGACGAGTGGGGAGAGAGAGGGAGAGAGGCAGGAGGGCCAGGCAGGCAGGCAGGCAGGCTGGCAGGTAGGCTGGGGTTGGGTAAGTGAGGGAGGTAGGAAAGGAGGAGGTTTGGCACTGCCATGGCTGTGGTGACAGGAGGGGAGGTGTGTGGTCAGAAGAGACTACATCCTCCAAACCAGCTGCACGAGGGGAAGGGAAAACTGGGAGGAAAACCAACAGTCTTTGTTTCGACACATTGCCTACTCCCTCCAGCTCGCTGAGGCAGCGAGAGATCTAAGTCCTCTAGCTCTCCAGACAGCTCTTCCTCCATAATTCGCTGCGCTCTCTCTCTCTCTCTCTCTGCTTCTCTGCTCTCTCCTCTCTCTCTCTCTCCTCTCTCTCTCTCTCTCTCTCTCTCTCTTCTCTCTCTCTCTCTCTCTCTCTCTCTCTCTCTCTAATTCAAACCATATAAGACTCTGTCACTTTTTCTCTGCTCCCCGTACAATTTGAAGTAAAGCCATGTGAAATTACGTTACGGTCCAAACTATCTTTTCATATCGGAATGCAAATCCATGTAAGAGAGGCCATGTCTACTTTTATGAAAATATGAATATGTGCTAAACACATAAGGTAATACACGAATGTTAAAAGTATAAAACGAAACATTTATGAACAGTGCCAAAACTTGGCCATGTTAAAAAAATAACCATGCCATTTTCTATTAGGTCTAGAAAACAGTAAATTATCTATATCTTACAGGATAACGTCAGGGCATTAGCCATTCACTAAATCAATGGGTTAATCTGGTGCATAATCTGTTGCATCATAAGACTACAGAGCGGAGGGAGGGAGGGAGGGAGGGAGGGAGGGAGGGATGAGAGAGAAAGAAAGAGAGAGACTGCGCCCTCCCTGGGCTCGGGGCCTGGGTGCTCTCCTCATTAAGATTCCTGCGGTGCGGTGACTCAGCCCATTTTGGTAATGGATAGCCCCGGCCACCTAAAGATGGGAATTGCCATTTTTCAACTCCCTCCCCCCCTACATTTTATATATAAATTATCCTGAGCACTCACAAAGTAGGGGAACACTGCAAGGTCATTCTCACATTTTTGGGATGCCTTGGATTGGAAGAGGGGTTTTAATGGGAGTGCTGAGGACAGAGGGTGAGTTGCAGCATAAGAGACGGGACAGCTAGCGGGCCAGCCTGGCAGGCAGCACAAAACTACAGCTAATTTCTGATGGGTCTCGAGTCATTTTCACTCCCATCAACTTGATGGGTATTGAATTATTTTGGGGAGGAGAGGTGATAGGGCGTGGAGGTAATGCTTTCCTCAGAGAGGCAGACATTGGCAGACCTGGAAGAGGTCTTGAGAGTCTGGACTCCTTTCTAAAGTTATTTTACCTGACATGCCGTTAGACCAAATGAGAGATGGTTAATCTTGTCAAGAGATATCGACCGTTTCAAAACTGCACGTGCGTCTACCTTGCCAGTTTGTGCAGGTGGCACAGCAGGTTGTTGTAGGACACAGTGGGTGAAGTTGGGACACGGTGCAAAATCCCAAGGCCAAGTACAAGTTTGAGGTTTAACCCATCTGGGACCTTCCCCCCACGGCCCTCCAGTTGGCCCTGTAAGCCTTGCCGCCCCAGCCACCACCCTGCAGCCCTACCCTACTTCACTTTATCCTGCGGACAGGTCACACAAACGCAGTGGCTCCTCTCCTACGCCCCTCCCCTCCCCACACCTCCCAAATCTCCCTCTCTCAACATTCCAAAGGACCGATTGGCCGGCCCACACAGAGCCAGCTGACCCTCTATTAATCACATGACCTGCCAGACCATATGATTGGAAGCTAATACAGTGCCTTGCAAAAGTATTCATCCCCCTTGGCGTTTTTCCTATTTTGTTGCATTACAACCTGTATATTTAAATTGATTTCTATTTGGATTTCATGTAATGGACATTCACAAAATAGTCCAAATTGGTTTAAAAAAATTCTAAAAAAGAAATAACGGAAAAGGGGTGCGTGCATATGTATTCACCCCCTTTGATATGAAGCCCCTATATAAGATCTGGTGCAACCAATTAATTCAGAAGTCACATAATTAGTTAAATAAAGTCCACCTGTGTGCAATCTAAGTGTCACATGATCTGTCACATAATCTCAGTATATATACACCTGTTCTGAAAGGCCCCAGAGTCTGCAACACCACTAAGCAACGGGCACCACCAAGCAAGCGGCACCATGAAGACCAAGGAGCTCTCCAAACAGGTCAGGGACAAAGCTGTGGAGAAGTACAGATAAGGTTTGGGTTATAAAAAAATATCAGAAACTTTGAACATCCCACGGAGAACGATTAAATCCATTATTAAAAAATGGAAAGAATATGGCACAACAACAAACCTGCCAAGAGAGGGCCACCCGCCAAAACTCACGGACCAGAAGGAGGGCATTAATCTTAGAGGCAACAAAGAAACAAAGCTGCAAAGCTCCACAGCGGCGATTGGAGTATCTGTCCATAGGACCACTTTAAGCCGTACACTCCACAGAGCTGGGTTTTACGGAAGAGTGGCCAGAAAAAAGCCATTGCTTGAAGAAAAAAATAAGCAAACACGTTTGGTGTTTGCCAAAAGGCATGTGGGAGACTCCCCAAACATATGGAAGAAGGTACTCTGGTCAGATGAGACTAAAATTGAGCTTTTTGGCCATCAAGGAAAACGCTATGTCTGGCGCAAACCCAACACCTCTCATCACCCCGAGAACACCATCCCCACAGTGAAGCATGGTGGTGGCAGCATCATGCTGTGGGGATGTTTTTCATCGGCAGGGACTGGGAAACTGGTCAGAATTGAAGGAATGATGGATGGCGCTAAATACAGGGAAATTCTTGAGGGAAACCTGTTTGAGTCTTCCAGAGATTTGAGACTGGGACGGAGGTTCACCTTCCAGCAGGACAATGACCCTAAGCATACTGCTAAAGCAACACTCAAGTGGTTTAAGGGGAAACATTTAAATGTCTTGGAATGGCCTAGTCAAAGCCCAGACCTCAATCCCATTGAGAATCTGTGGTATGACTTAAAGATTGCTGTACACAAGCGGAACCCATTCAACTTGAAGGAGCTGGAGCAGTTTTGCCTTGAAGAATGGGCAAAAATCCCAGTGGCTAGATGTGCCAAGCTTATAGAGACATACCCCAAGAGACTTGCAGCTGTAATTGCTGCAAAAGGTGGCTCTACAAAGTATTGACTTTGGGGGGGTGAATAGTTATGCACTCTCAAGTTTTCCGTTTTTTTGTCTTATTTCTTGTTTGTTTCACAAAAATGTTGTGTAAATCAAATTATACAAACACCTAAAAAATCCATTTTAATTCCAGGTTGTAAGGCAACAAAATAGGAAAAATGCCAAGGGGGGTGAATACTTTCACAAGCCACTGTATGAGGGGGCCAAGGCCAATCAGCAGCGAGGGGGAGGGTAGGAAAGAGGGAGGGAGGCTAGGGCTTTGTGTCGGTTTATCCAAGTGTGAGCGAGGTCACGGCATCACACCACCAGCCCTGACCACCACAATCACTACATTTCTCTCCTTCTCTACCAGCGACAGGTTTGGGTGGCAGGAGGTTGGTAGGTGGTGACAATGACGTCACCTTAATAAGATGAGGAATCCCTTGTCCATCCTTTGGGTGAAGGGGAGCGTCCGTCCACCTCCACACTGTCTTTCTTCCTCCTGTCATGTCCGCTGACGTGAGTCAAAGGGGGCACTGAGGCTAATAGTTTTAAATCAGAAAGGATTGCTGGATTACGGCTGGATTTCCTTCTTAATCACACCGCTGTGCTTTAAGACAAGAGGGGAAATGAGGGAAGCTTCTCTGCCAACCTGCGGCGCTACCAAAAAAAGAGAATGACATAAGCCTCTCTCTTGTACTGTACCTTATCAAACAACAGTTGTTTTATTCCAACACGCTAGGTTATAGTCAACTCAAAACCACCACTACGAAATATTAGGTTTCCCCGACAGCAACCACCAAGAGTTCGACCACAACCTCTAAAACAAAAAGATATCAAAGTAATAGCTTAACGATCTGCGAATCCTCCATCGTTTGATGTCACACTTTGCTGCCAAAGAATCTGCTGATGGCCAAAAAAATGTGTTTAGGTTAAGTAGCGTAAGCAGTATCCTGACATCAAATTGATGGCCGGCCAAAGACGTAGCTACTATTTATTGCATCTGGACTCAAGTAATCCATTCCATCTTTTCTGGGAGTGCCATGCAACTGAAGGCTTTCGGAAGGCCCGGGTCTGGTGTGACGGTGAGATGTTGCAAAGCTTCTTTGAGGTAATGGTAAACTTCACTTCCACCTCTCTGTTTAGACACACTATCCTGACCTGACCAAAGCCTTTCTGGTACTGATGAGTGAGGAAGTGAGGGAGTGGTCAGGTCATGTGGCCAGGACCAGGCTGACTTGGTGGTGTACAGCAGTGGTTCCCAAACGTCTTCACTCAGGGCCCCCCTTCCAGCATTTGGGAACATCCTGCTCACGCTCCATGTCTATTTCTATGGGCACAAGCACTGTTCATGACACAAACTGTTGACACCCCTGTTGTTGGTGGAGAGAATTTTGCAGGTTTAAAGCTTATTTCCTGCAATTCTATACATTTTGGCATGTCTAATGTGTATTCATGTGATATTTGAGTGACAAAAAAATTACAACTATCTATGGGCTAAAAACCCTGAATAGAAAAATGTTAGCTGACATCTTGTGCATTCTACTATTACAACTTTCAAGAGTAAGTTTAAAGTCGGACTGAGTTCCCCCAAAAACATTTTTTTGAACACCTACTCATTCTAGTTTAAATTTTTTACTATTTTCTACATTGTAAAATAATAGTGAAGACATCAAAACTATGAAATAACACATATGGAATCATGTAGTAACCAAAAAAGTGTTAAACAAATCAAAATATATTTTATATATGAGATTCTTCAAATAGCCACCCTTTGCCTTGATGACAGCTTTGCACACTCTTGGCATTCTCTCAACAAGCTTCACCTGCAATGCTTTTCCAACAGTCTTGAAGGAGTTCCCACATACGCTGAGCACTTGTTGGCTGCTATTCCTTCACTCAGCGGTCCGACTCATCCCAAACCATCTCAATTTGGTTGAGGTCGGGGGATTGTGGAGGCCAGGTCATCTGATGCACCACTCCTTCTTGGTAAAATAGTCTAACACAGCCTGGAGGTGTGTTTTGGGTCATTGTCCATGTTGAAAAACAAATGATAGTCCTACAAAAAACCAAACCAGATGGGATGGCGTATCGCTGCAGAATGCTGTGGTAGCCATGCTGGTTAAGTGTGCCTTGAATTCTAAATAAATCATAGACAGTGTCACCAGCAAAGCACCCCCACACCATCACACCTCCTCCTCCATGCTTTACGGTGGGAAATACACATGCAGAGATCATCCGTTCACCCACACCGCATCTCACAAAGACACGGTGGTTGGAACCAAAAATCTCCAATTTGGACTCCAGACCAAAGGACAAAATTCCACCGGTCTAATGTCCATTGCTCGTGTCTCTTGGCCCAAGCAAGACTTTTCTTCTTATTGGTGTCCTTTAGTAGTGGTTTCTTTGCAGCAATTCGACCATGAAGACCTGATTCACACAGTCTCCTCTGAACAGTTGATGTTGAGATGTGTCTGTTACTTGAACTCTGTGAAGCATTTATTTGCGCTGCAATTTCTGAGGCTGGTAACTCTGATGAACTTATCCTCTGCAGCAGAGGTAACTCTGGGTCTTTCATTCCTGTGGCGGTCCTCATGAGAGCCAGTTTCACCCCTTGATGGTTTTTGCGACTGCACTTGAAGAAACTTTCAAAGTTCTTGAAATGTTCCGCATTGACTGACCTTCATGTCTTAAAGTAATGATGCTGTCGTTTCTCTTTGCTTATTTGAGCTGTTCTTGCCATAATATGGACTTGGTCTTTTACCAAATAGGGCTATCTTCTGTATAACCCCCACCTTGTCACAACACAACTGATTGGCTCAAATGCATTAAGAAGGAAATAAATTCCACAAATTAACTTTTAAGAAGGCACACCTGTTAATTGAAATGCATTCCAGGTGACTACCCCATGAAGCTGGTTGAGAGAATGCCAAGAGTGTGCAAAGCTGTCATCAAGGCAAAGGGTGGCTATTTGAAGAATCTCAAATATAAAATATATTTTGATTTGTTTAACACTTTTTTGGTTACTACCTGATTCCATATGTGTTATTTCATAGTTTTGATGACTTCACTATTATTCTACAATGTAGAAAATAGTAAAAATAAAGAAAAACCCTTGAATGAGTAGGTGTTCTAAAACTTTTGACCGGTAGTGTATATATATATATACAGTTGAAGTCGGAAGTTTACATACACCTTAGCCAAATACACTTAAACTCAGTTTTTCACAATTCCTGACATTTAATCCTAGTAAAAATGCCCTGTTTTAGGTCAGTTAGGATCACCACTTCATTTTAAGAACGTGAAATGTCAGAATAATAGTAGAGAGAATGATTTATTTCAGCTTTTATTTCTTTAATCACATTCCCAGTGGGTCAGATGTTTACATACACTCAAAAAGTATTTGGTAGCATTGCCTTCAAATTGTTTAACTTGGGTCAAACGTTTCGGTTAGCCTTCCACAAGCTTCCCGCAATAAGTTGGGTGAATTTTGGCCTATTCCTCCTGACAGAGCTGGTGTAACTGAGTCAGGTTTGTAGGCCTCCTTGCTCGCACACACTTTTTCAGTTCTGCCCACACATTTTCTATAGGATTGAGGTCAGGGCTTTGTGATGGCCACTCCAATACCTTGACTTTGTTGTCCTTAAGCCATTTTGACACAACTTTGGAAGTATGCTTGGGGTCATTGTCCATTTGGAAGACCCATTTACGACCAAGCTTTAACTTCCTGACTGATGTCTTGAGATGTTGCTTCAATATATCCACATAATTTTCCTTCCTCATGATGCCATCTATTTTGTGAAGTGCACCAGTCCCTCCTGCAGCAAAGCACCCCCACAGCATGATGCTGCCACCCCCGTGCTTCACGGTTGGGATGGTGTTCTTCGGCTTGTAAGCTTTCCCCTTTTTCCTCCAAACATAACGATGGTCATTATGGCCAAACAGTTCTATTTTTTTTCATCAGACCAGATTACATTTCTCCAAAAAGTACGATATTTGTCCCCATGTGCAGTTGCAAACTGTAGTCTGGCTTTTATATGGCAGGTTTTGGAGCAGTGGCTTCTTCCTTGCTGAGCGGCCTTTCAGGTTATGTCGATATAGGACTCGTTTTACTCTGGATATAGATACCTTTGTACCTGTTTCCTCCAGCATCTTCACAAGGTCCTTTGTTGTTGTTCTGGGATTTATTTGCACTTTTCGCACCAAAGTACGTTCATCTCTAGGAGACAGAACGCGTCTCCTTCCTGAGTGGTATGACGGCTGCGTGGTCCCATGGTGTTTATACTTGCGTACTAATGTTTGTACAGATGAACGTGGTACCTTCAGGCATTTGGAAATTGCTCCCAAGGATGAACCAGGTCTACCATTTTTTTCCTGAGGCGTTGGCTGATTTCTTTGGATTTTCCCATGATGTCAAGCAAAGAGGCACTGTTTGAAGGTAGGCCTTGAAATACATCCACAGTTACACCTCCAATTGACTCAAATGATGTCAATTAGCCTATCAGAAGCTTCTAAAGACATAATTTTCTGGAATTTTCCAAGCTGTTTAAAGGCACAGTCAACTTAGTGTACGTAAACTTCTGACCCACTGGAATTGTGATAAAATGAATTCTAAGTTAAATAATCTGTCTGTAAACAATTGTTGGAAAAATTACTTGTGTCATGAACAAAGTAGATGTCCTAACCAACTTGCCAAAACTATAGTTTGTTAACAAGAAATTTGTGGAGTGGTTGAGTTTTAATGACTCCAACCTAAGTGGATGTAAACTTCTGACTTCAACTGTATATTTTTTGTTTGACCCGGAGGCACGCCCCACAGTTTGGGAACATAGGTGGCTGGTCAGAACCGTGTCTGGGCCCATGGTGTGGTTTATAGGCTGGGTGCACGACGCCTCAGATGAGCACCCTTCATCTGGGGGAATTCCGATCACACATATCAGAATCAAGAGAGCACAAACAGTCTGTCAAAGAGCAGCTAGCATTGCAGCCCCAAACGCTCTCCTATCCCCTCTCCCCCTTCCTCCACTCTCAGGTCCATCTGGCTCCAAGTAGCAAACCCATGTGTGATCCCTACAGTCTCCCTGTAGTGTGTGTGTGTGTTTGTGTTGACCCCATCACCTGGGGACGTTAGTGTTACTTTGTAGGTCAGACGGTTGGGACTCCTCTGTGACACTAATGGCATCCATCTTCCTCTTTTCACACTCTCTCTCCTTCACGCTCTTTTCCCATACACGTTGATCGACGGGTGAGGGCGGCTAGATGTTGCTCCTCTCTCCCATTTTTTCCATGTTGCTTTTGTGAGTGGGAGTGAATGCCTGGTATGTTCACAAGATGTTATTGATTCCTCATTCAGGGCTACATGGTGGCCAGGGAGATTTCTCAGCCCTTCTCCTGCTTTGGGCCCAACCCCTCCCCCCTCATCCCTCCTATGCATCCTGGCAGCCTCCTCCTTTAATATCTATCTTAACAGTTGACAATCTTTGGGGCAATTAAAGAAATCGATACAGGCCTGAGAGGAGCCTCTTAACCACAGTAATACCTCTCACTGAATAATAAATAACGCACTGGCCCAAACCACCGCGGAAACAGACTCACAGCTGCAGTACACAGAGCTATGCGCTAAGAGCCAAGTGCCTGGAGATTCCAGCTCTTAGGAATCATCCAACGAGGGCAATCTGATAGAAAAACATTTGTTATATACGAACAGAAGCTAAAAATGTTTTTTTTTTTTTTTACATATTTGATTTCAGTTTCAAATGACTCAGCATTCAAGTGTATCAGAAACAGAGAATCTATGTCGGATCGTTGGTGATCCACACAAATGAAATGACACATTCCGCGGATCGGGGGGTTGCAAGGAAATAGGGAGGGAGGGAGAGATAAGGGGATAAGGAGAAGAGGAGGGGGTGGGCCCAAAGCAGGAGAAGGGCAGAGAAACCTCCCTAGCCACCATGACTCCATGCTGAATGAAGGAGGCATTGTCTGTTCTCCCCTATTAACATGTAGAGGAACCGGGACCAAAATAAACCCCAGTCTGTGTTAATGGGGAGGAATAAGGGGAGGGGCAAGGGGAGGGGGGCGAGGGGGGCTCTGATTTCGACTGCACAACCGCCGTCTAACTATCCAGCCAGAGTGCATGTGAGGTTAATGAGAGTCTATTGACTGATCGTCCTGAGTGAGCGCCTCGAGACACACACACACACACGGGGCACACACACACACACGGGGCACACACACACACACGGGGCACACACACACCTCGGTCTGGACCATCTCCACACAAGGTTAAGCAACATAGCAATACACAAACGGGACAGTACACAGTACTGTACTTATTGACTATGGCCAGCATTCAATCATTGGGGCAAAGGTGTCAACAGCTGGCAGGATACTGAAGGAAGCCGATCACAATGCTTTTCCTACTGTACAGTATGTGTGTGACACACTGACCGTAAACAGTGCATGCAGAGCGAGAAGAACACGTCTACTGGTGAGTGTTGAGCTCCTGGATCGGCCACTGTCAGGGGGACTGAGGTTCCCCCTGCCCCCCTTTTGTTGCTGCCCAGGGAAAGGGCCCGACTCCCTCTCTCTCCTCTCAGCTGTTTCCCTCTCACACAACACAAGCCCCTGCTCTGCTCAATCCCGGTCAGTATGGCTGCCGGCCCAGGGCTCGCTATCAGCTCTAGTAGGAGCCAATTAGAACTCCACTCAATTTGGACAGAGTACCTTTCCAAGACATGGGTTTGTTGTTGTTCTTCAAGCCAAGCCTGACTCGTGAGCGATGTTTGCGACAACTCCCCTCCCCCTACTTCCGCCCACGTTTTTGGCTCTCAGAACCGATCTGAACAGCTCGAATGACAATGAAAACAAATTAGTCTGGAGAAAGACGTGGCGTCAATGTGTAGTCTCCACATAGGAAATGTTCTCTGGTTGGCAGCGATAGCATCAACCTGACAAATCCTGGTTGGCCAGTTTAGTTTAAACCCCCCCCCCTCCCCCCCGGCTCAGTGTCAGAGGGAGCCACCTGTTACCGTGGGACACACACACAGCTGCCACACCTCCTTCCATCAGATGCACATTGAACCGGATTGACCCCACAGCAGGTTGCCCTGACCGCTGGGCTGACTCCGCCGACCCCCTGGTAACCTTTGCCTTTTAAGCGTGACTGGAGCCGTAAAACAGGAAAGCACATTTCCTTTGAGGCCCCCTGGCTATTAGTAGCCTAACACACAGGCGGTGGGGTGCTGCACTACCCTCGGGTTCTGGTTCAACCCCCTCGGGAGATTATTTACTATGCCCCACTGCCTTCATGCAACCATTTCCAACTGGAGCAGGAACCCAAACAACAGCTGACATTCCCCTGCACATGTTTCAGCCGAATTACTCTTGGGAGTGGGACGGTTGACAGGGGCCAGATTTGAGATTAGAGTTCCTCCACCAGATGATGGGAGTAGGGCGTAGGGTGCACACTGGCTCAGTCCAGAGTAGATAAGAGTCTAGGGAGGGAGGGAGGGTTAGAGGAGGAGGGGAGATAGGTGGTCGATAGAGCTCTTTGACTGACAGGCAGGACCCTATAAACAGCCCACAGCTATTTTTACCCATCTCGATCCTGTCGGCTAAAATATACTCCTGGTGTCAGCCAACAGTGAGGACTGCCTTCCACGGTTGTAGCAGAACCCTGGCTCTCTTTCGCTGGGCAAACACCGGGGAAGGAAAGGGAGCAAAACCACCCTAAATGTACTAAATAACAACTGAGTGGTTTCCAACGACTCAAAATCACATTCCAGTTAGAGCTAGAGGGGTCAGCTGTTGTTTCTGTGACTGGGAAATAATCTCTGTAAGAGCTTTTGCACAATAAAACATGTATTTATTTCAAACTTGCCTGGAACAGTGAACTGGCACTAAAATAACCGCTGTTTGTATGAATCCCTGACTTGTGTTATGAGTTGATGTACTGTACACTAGAAGTTCCTGGAATACAACATACCACCCAGGGTAATTTCTTGTGCCTGGACAAACTAGAACAACTCGTCTGCACAAGAGGATAGCAAATGGTCATAAAGGTTTGTTGGGTTCTCAATGGTAGAACAATAGTCTGCTTCCAAGTTTCAAGTTTCAAGTTTGAGTGTCACATGCACAAGTACAGTGAAATGCCTTTCTTGGCAGTAATCTTTCATTACAAAAACAGTGTTTGGTCTACTTATCTACATTCTGTTGACAGAATATTCTACTGTAAACTCATTTGCTGCAGTGCTGTGATGCCAGGTTGGTTGTCCATGGCGTGGGTGAAGGGAGGCGGGAGCGGCTTGCCTGACACGAGGGCCCGCCAAGTTATCTGGTCTGGAGACTAACCAGGCATTGGCTGTGGATGCCAGCAAATCTCCTGTTTACTTTTAAGCAACTTGCAGATTATAGCTGAACAAAGTCTACAGACACAGACCCAGAGCCATACCGGACAGACAGAAAGTGGTGAGAGCGAGCGCCCTGGTCCCAGGATAACAGCCCAATCTGGAGCTCTTTCTTATTCCCCCTCTCTCTCTCTCTCTCTCCATCCATCCATCCATCCATCCCATCCCTCCCTCCCTCCCTCCCTCCCCCTCCCTCCCTCCCTCCCTCCCTCCCTCCACTCCTATTTCTGGAGTATCCCGTCAACGAGGGACAAACCAACAACATAGCTAATAAAAACGAACAGATTCCCAAGTGGAAACTGGGAAAGGGGTTAGAGGTTATGTTTAAGATGTTAACTTCAAGACGTTCCCGGTATCTGAATAGGAGACAATGTGAGTTGAAATAAGGGTCTGCTGCTTTTTTTCTCCTCCATATATTTATTTGACCCCTCCCTTGCTTCATAGGGGAGAGCACAGTGCACAGGCCTCCCAGGAAGAGGGGTCCAGCAGGGGGTTGGGGGCTGTGGAGCCAGGGGAGGATGTTGAACCGGGGTGGTTCGACTGTGATCCCCTTCCTGTCAGCCTGTAGCAGATTCTTACATCCTCCACCAGCTCTGCCCTCGTGCCCCTGACTCTCCCATTAAAGCCCACCCCCATAAAAATGTATCTCTCTCTCTCTTATGATATTAGCAAGAGATTAAAGCATAATGCTACAGATGTGCGAGCAGCACTGATAATAGCTCGACTACACAGTGCTAACCAGAGTTTGTTCCATTCAGAGTTCAAGTTCATTCTGGGGCGGATGGATGGAAGGAGAAAGGGCTTTGAGTGGAAAGAGAGGGTCAGGTCAGGTCAGCAATGTAACTGGGGCAGGAGGGATTTTTTAGGCCATGGAGGCTGGCTGGTACTAGGCTGGGCTGGCAGGCAGCAGGCCTGTGACACACTGACCTGGTCAGCCACTTTATGTGCCGCTTGCTGCTCCCGTTAGATTGCTGTTCCCCCAGGGGCTCTCTCTCTCTCTCTCACATCAAACAAACTGCACAACCCCCCCTTCCAAATCTAATCAAGAGGAGAAGTCAGGGCGTTAGGGCAAATTCGAACTAAAGCAGAATAAAATAATAGAATCCCGCTATCTCTGTCCCATCCATCCATCCATCCATCCCGCCCCCAATCTGAACTCTTTCATCAATCCAAGGATGAAGTTCACATGAGGGGTGAACTTTTCCACGTGGGGTGAACCAAACAGTTGAAACAAACGTGGGAGGGAGATCAGCTTAAACTTTGTCAAGGATTTTTTAAATGTAATTTTTAATGTAACCTTTATTTAACCAGGTAAGCCAGTTGAGAACAAGTTCTCATTTACAACTGCGACCTGGCCAAGATAAAGCAAAGCAGTGCGATAAAACACAGAGTTACATATGGGGTAAACAAAACGTACAGTCAAAAACACAATAGAAAATCTATATACAGTGTGTGCAAATGTAGTAAGTTATGGAGGTAAGGCAATAAATAGGCCATAGTTCAAAATAATTACAATTTAGTATTAACACTGGAGTGATAGATGTGCAGAAGATGATGTGCAAATAGAGATACTGGGGTGCAAATGAGCAAAATAATTAACAATATGGGGATGAGGTAGTTGGGTGGGCTAATTACAGATGGGCTGTGTACACTGCACCTGTACACAGATCATTTATTTCCCAAGGATAAACTTTTAAGAGCAGTTTGTGGAAACTGTGGAAGTCGGAAGAACCTGAGAGTATGTTAGTCCTGATATATTTTTGGGAGAGGGAAAGGGGGTGAGTATTTAGAGGGGGAGGTCTGTCTGAGAATAGGTGTGCTGAATGAGCGCTCTGGTAATTGCAGGCCTAAGATGGGGGGCTTTGGAGTTGGAATGGGGGACGATAAAGAGAGAGAGAGAGCGAAGGGGGGCTGCGCGCCACTTGTGTTGCTGACTCTGGGCCGATTGTGCTGCTGGGAAACGGGCACAAAGGAACAGGAGGAGTTAATCCTGGCGGGGGCCAGACACTCCGAACAGGAGCGCACCACCACTCTCATTTATCTATTTGACCATTTCATTAGGAACGCCACTACTCAGCCACCACGCTTTGTCTTACTAATCCTCAGAATCAAACGTGCGTGCAGGCATGGCCCGTCAGAAGGAAGGGGGCACTTTGGCTGGAAAATCTTTGGGTAAATAAAATACCTCCCTGCCGCCACCATCACCGCCTCAACCCCAACATAAAAGACAAATAGATTTTGAGCGGAGGGGGAGAAACACTTAAAACGCCAGGATTCTGGATGGGCTTTACACATTATTTATTTTTTATAAGTGAAAGAAAAAAAAGCGAGGAGGAGGAGGAAAGGCATTGTTTCTGTCGGAGGGAAAAAGCAGAGTGAAAAGGACTTATGACTGCTGGAAGCTTAAGAGTTGTTATCCTAGCAACTGGAGATAAAACCGTCTCCTGCTAGTCCGTGGGAGACCAGGCTGGGCTGCGATGTGCGAAAGAGCAGATCCCAGAAGCATTTCCTGGTGCAGAGGTTCCCCAGCTCCCTGCCGTTGTGGCTCGGGGCACTGCTCAGATAAAGGCTTCTTATTGCATCAGTTGAGGGGGTGAAACCGACCGCGGCGATGCAAAGAGGTCGGCGGGGGCACGCCGCCGAGGAGGCCGCGTTTTTTTCACTTCGTAAACACTATTTATTTATTCTTTGTGGTGTTTTTTTTATTTTGTTGCCTGATTCTTATTTCTACATCGATTTTTTTTCCACTAAAATAGTATGTTGAAGAACCACTTGAAATTGAGGATTTGACACAAGTGCTAAATGCTCTTATTAAATACAGCTTTGGCGGTAATGTAAATACTCAGATACTGTATGTATAGAGAGTGATTCATTAGAAAGCATATGTGCGGACCTTGTGCTCATTGCACTCGCTGCACAGATAGTGGGTTTCTAGAGATTGCAGAGTTCCGCTGGAAAACGTGCCCTGGCCCTGCTACTCTCCCTCCCACCTTACTCCCTCCTCTCCTTCCCAAACACTTTTCTGTTTTCTCAGTGTACACATCTACTATAATCCCTCAACTACACTGGAAAACCTCCTCTTAATCTCCACTACATACACTATATATACAAAAGTATGTGGACACCCCTTCAAATTAGTGGATTCGGCTATTTCAGCCATACCCGTTGCTGACATGTGTATTAAATTGAGCACACAGCATGCAATCTCCATAGACAAACATTGGCAGTAGAATGGCCTTACTAAAGAACTCAGTGATTTTCAACGTGGCAGCGTCATAGGATGCCACCTTTCCAACAAGTCAGTTTGTCAAATTTCTGCTCTGCTAGAGCTGCCCCAGTCAACTGTAAGTGCTGTTATTGTGAAGTGGAAACGTCTAAGAGCAACAACGGCTCAGCCGCGAAGTGGTAGGCCACACAAGCTCACAGAACGGGACCGCTGAGTGCTGAAGTGCATAGCGCGTAAAAATCGTCTGTCCTTGGTTGCAACACTCACTACTGAGTTCCAAACTGCCTCTGGAAGCAACGTTAGCACAATAACTGTTCGTCGGGAGCCTCATGAAATGGGTTTCCATGGCCGAGCAGCCGCACACAAGCCTAAGATCACCATGCACAATGCCAAGCGTTGGCTGGAGTGGTGTAAAGCTCACCGCCATTGGACTCTGGAGCAGTGGAAACGCGTTCCCTGAAGTGATGAATCACGCTTCACCACCTGGCAGTCCGATGGACGAATCTGGGTTTGGCGATTGCCAGAAGAACGCTACCTGCCCCAATGCATAGTGCCAACTGTAAAGTTTGGTGGAGGAGGAATAATGGTCTGGGGCTGTTTTTCATGGTATGGGCTAGGCCCCTTAGTTCCAGTGAAGGGACATGTTAATGCTACAGCATACAATGACATTCTAAACTATTCTGTGCTTCCAACTTTGTGGCAACAGTTTGGTGAAGGCCATTTCCTGTTTCAGCATGATAATGCCCCTGAGCACAAAGCAAGGTCCATACAGAAACGGTTTGTCGAGATCAGTGTGGAAGAACTTGACTGGTCTGCACAGAGCCCTGACCTCAACCCCACTGAACACCTTTGGGATGAATTGGAACACCGACTGCGAGCCAGGCCTAATCGCCAAACATCAGTGGCCGACCTCACTAACGCTCACGGCTGAATGGAAGCAAGTCCCCGCAGCAATGTTCCAACGTCTAGTAGAACGCCTTCCCAGAAGAGTGGAGGCTGTTATAGCAGCAAAGGGTGGACCAACTCCATATTAATGCCCATGATTTTGGAATGAGATGTTGGACGAGCAGGTGTCCACATACTGTTGGTCATGTAGTGTACTAGACACTATATACACATGCATGGAGCGTGTAATCCATCCATGCTATGCCCCTATAACCCCCCCCCCAGGACAGTCCCAATCCCCTCTCCCCTCTGTCCCAGTCTCCAAAAGCCTTGGTGTCCCCCGGGGACGTGTACTGTGTACATTCTCCTTGGTTAGGAACAGCCTCTCTGGGGGTCTATGGGAAAGCAAAGCTCTGCCACTGCAGCCTGCAGATTTATACCTCTAGTCCCTGTGGGGAGACTGCTAGCATTGCTGTCACTGTTACTGTGGACGCATGCCCCAATGGCTGGCCCTTGATTTAGCCTGTCAGGCTGACCAGGGCCGGCACTCTATTTGCCCCATACACATTGAATGCAAGGCAAGGCAGCTAGCAGTAGTGGCAGCAGCCCTGCTCCTTGCCTCCTTAATAATGGAAGTTGTGTATTAGCCCTGACAGTATCATTTATGGGCGAGACGCCGGGACGGTTGCTGGGGATGATATCGTTTAAAAGCAATATGGAGCGGAATAATTTATGAGGCCCGGACACGAACCCCCTCGACCGCCACAATGCTGCACCGTGAAGGGCAGGAAGGGCTCTGCGAGTTCAATGCAGGGAGACGCCTGTGTGCGCGCGTGTGTGAGAGAGAATGTGTTCATACATATTCCATACCCACACACACACCTCTTTTATTTACTGAGTATAAAGAGAGAGTTTAGAGAGAAATTGGATAACATTATGATATATGATTTTGATGAGCACAAGGAGTTTCAATCTAAATCCACCCTTGGAAGAGCAGAAAGCTATTTGTGCTGTGTGTTGTATGTTGCCATGGAGCCACAAACAGAGCCAGGCTGGACTGGGCCCGGTTAGTGCAACTCACCAGCCAATGAAGTTTGCACACTCAGCATTCTCTGGCTGCATCTCAATAGTCTAAAGTGGCCTCCTCTTCTCCCCTCCTTTCCGTTATTACCACAAGCAGGTGAAAGGGTTGGAAAGGCTTTCACTATAAATTTACAGCAAATTCACCTAATTTGTTTTACCTGTTAGGCCACATCCCAGCAGAGATCATGGAGTTTAGAACATAAAAGGAAGTGTTTACACTATTGAGATGCAGCTTTATGCTGCTGCTACTCTCTGTTTATTATCTATGCATAGTCACTTTAATAACTCTACCTACATGTACATATTACCTCAATTACCTCGACTAACCTGTGCCCCCGCACATTGACTCTGTACCGGTACCCCCTGTATATAGCCTCGCTACTGTTATTTTACTGCTGCTCTTTAATTAGTTGTTACTTTTTTTCTTTTCTTTTTCTTTTCTTTTTATTCTTTCTTAAAACTGCATTGTTGGTTAAGGGTTTGTAAGTAAGCATTTCACTGTAAGGTCTACACCTGTTGTTTTCGGCGCATGTGACAAATATCATTTGATTTGGTTTGATGTATGTCTGTCTACGTTCAGTCACACTGCCTCTGCATGAGTCTGCTTCACATTCCCATTCCTCTCATCAAAGCCCCTCGTCTCTCTTCCTCTAACTTCACTGCTCTCTCACTCGTCGCCATAGTGTCGCCATAGTGTCGCCATAGTGTTGCCATAGTGTTGTTCCTTGCCGTTGTGGAAAACGTGGAATAAGACATCACATGAATTGCTCTCAGCTCTTATACACTGAGATTTGCAGGGGGCGGAGGTGTGGGGGGTAGGCAGGCTGGGAGGGAGGGAGCCGCCACTGGAATCTAAATAAACCCGCCGCTCTCTAACAAACAGCAAGCTGGCGGGCTGGAGACACTTTCTTAGCACAATGTGTGTGTGTGTGTGTGTGTGTGTGTGTGTGTGTGTGTGAAGATTAAAGGGGGACATTTTGAAAGAAAGCATAACACAAGGGCTGTTGGCCTTGAAAGTGAAAAAAGTTTAAGGGGGCAGCGGGGAGTTGAGGGGGCTTGGTTCGGTCTGGGTTCGGCACTCTTTTTTCAAATCTATTTTGTTTATTGCGTTTCAGTTGAATGGCTTTTTAATTGTTTGCTGGCGGAGGCTCGCCATTTGTTCGAGCGGATGTCGCGATTATGATGATTAAAAATGCCTTCTGTGTGATGGGCGGCGACCATCTCATCCGCAATATGTGTGTGGCATCTGTTGATGGTTCATGTCACCCAGGCGATAACCTAACGTTTTAAATGGATGTAGTTCTGTCCTTGAGCTGTTCTTGTCTATTAATGTTCTGTATTCATGTTTCATGTTTTGTGTGGACCCCAGGAAGAGTAACTGCTGCTATTGCAACAGCTAATGGGGATCCTAATAAAATACCAAAAATACCAAATACCACCCTAACCAGCTTTGCCTTTGACTCAAGAGTGTTAAAAAGGGCTTACTGTCGAGCCCATTTTAGACTACAGCTCATTACAAAGGTGTCTTTAGGGTGTCCTTAATACTGATTTAGGCTTTGGCCTGATCTGGATGGGAACAGGATGGAGGATGCCGTTTTACAGGTCTGACTGCCAGTGAGTGGCTGCAGCAGCTTAAAAATCACACAGGGTGGGGACATTGCACGTCAGATGTGGAGTACCGCAGGGCACAGTGTTCACACCGCCTCTGTCTCCTAACACCTTTGGGAGGAAAGGCGTCACACCTACATCGCCAGGACATCACAGCTTTCCCAATGATAGAAAGGTCAATGACAAAATCAACTGGAGATTTTCAATTCATGGATGGGAGGGGATGGGTAATGGTCAAATGAAAGGTGCACACGTGAAGCACAAAACGAACAATAGCGGTCAATGATAAAAGGGATGGCCAATTTGCTAGTTCATTTGGGCTCACTATGTCAGGACACTCCTTATCCCACTCCTCTCTTCCTCTCCCCTCATCTGGGCTTCCACTGGCTGCCATGGGCTAGTGACTGACTGCAGTTACCAGACAACCTCTGTGTTGATCCCTCTCTCCTCTCCTCCCTCCCTCCCTCCCTCCCTCCCTCCCTCCCTCCCTCCCTCCCCCTATCCCTGGCCTGTTCCAGCCAGCATTCTAAAAGTGCTTAGGATTTGCACAGTGACCAGGAAAGGAAGGAGTGGGTGGGAGGAGAGGAGAGGAGAGGAGAGGAGAGGAGAGGAGAGGAGAGGAGAGGAGAGGAGAGGAGAGGAGAGGAGAGGAGAGGAGAGGAGAGGAGAGGAGAGGAGAGGAGAGGAGAGGAGAGGAGCAGCCAGACACCAGAACACATCAGCCCAAAAACATGGACTCAGAGGACTTGATGTGACCTTGTTTTCTCCCACTGCTAACGGATCACTTCCTACTTGCCGCCGTTTGCCAAAGAAACATTGACTGACTGACTGATCTAGGAACAGTTTGGACTTTTAGATCATAATTAATAAAATTATATTGACAGGGTGGACCTTATCCTAGACCAGCACTCCAATACCATGAAACTCTTTTCAAATACGGACCTAGGTCCCTACAGACAGGTCAACATACAACACCTTAAGCTGTCGGTAATAGGAGTAGGGTATGCTGTGAAAGACTGTGTCTACGCACAACCTGTGAGACAAAGACAGACAGGCCTCAGGTCTCAGGACGCCTTAGTGGAAAGGGAAACACTGTTAAGCTTATTATTATTTTTATTATTATTATTATTACAGCAGCGTGCCTCTGCTTTGGCCAGAGAGAGAGAGCGAGGGAGGGAGAGAGGGAGGGATAGAGGGGCTATGGAGAGAGAGAAGGGGAGAGTAAAGCGTAAAGAAAAGGGCTAAAGAGAGTGAAAGAGACGAGAGAGTGCGAGAGAGAGAGAGTGCGAGAGAGAGAGAGAGAGAGAGAGAGAGAAGGGGAGAGTAAAGCGTAAAGGAAAGGGCTAAAGAGAGTGAAAGAGGCGAGAGAGTGAGAGAGAGAGAGAGAGAGAGAGAGAGGGAGAGAGAAGGGGAGAGTAAATGCTAAAGAGAGTGAATGGGGGGGTGAACCTGGGATAGCGTGTGTTGTATCTGTACGTGTATGTGTGTTTATATGTCTGTGAGAGAGAGCGAGAGAGCGACCAAGAGTTAGGGGAGTTATCACGTATGCCTCTTAAGTTTCAAAGCCCAGCAGGGTCCTCTGCACGGTAAGGTCTAGTCCTGCTCACATCACAGAGCCAGCACTTTCACACTGCAGCCACGGCTAGGCTTCACACACACACACACACACACACACACACACACACACACACACACACACACACACACACACACACACACACACACACACACACACACACACACACACACACACACACACACACAGACACACAGACACACAGACACACACACACACTTTTCACAGCCACTCAAGGGGGGAAAGACATGGCCTTAGCTGCAGAACACCAGCAAACACAACCCATACACTCCAGCCTTGAACTATATCCTATGCAACAAACCCAGACAAAAGTTGCATTAACCAAAATTCCATATGAATCCAATATCAACCAATGTCTCTAGAACATCATCATCATCATCTAATGACTGGTGTCTATTCCCCAACACTAGGGGGGAGTACGCTGGCCTTAAGGCCCAAAGTATCTTTTAAAGTCTGGGGCCCCTTAGTCAAAAGAAGTGCACTGTATAGGGAATAGGGTGCCATTTGGGATGCAGGCAGAATGTGGGTGGGTTTCTCAGGTGCTGGCAGTTTGTTACTGGAAGCCCGGTATGTCTGGAGGTGCCTGCACGCCAACATGAGCGGAGTGGTGATTAGGACTGATGAAGTAAAGCGTCGCTATCTAAACATTTCACAAAGACGCCGTCATGTTTTTTAATGTCATTACATGATGATGATGAACCATCTGGAATGGCGCTGCATTGCATAGCAGCCGTTTTACGGGCTCCTGAGCAATTCTGATACTTTGTATGTTTTTTTTAACATAATGTTTCTGCCATCGTTTCCTATGACCGAAAACAGCTTCTGGACATCAGAACAGCGATCACTAACCTCGATTTGGATGAAGATTTATACTTCGGAGGTGCAGGACATACCGCGCGCCCCGGACCAGGCCCTAATTTCGGAGACACGGAAAAGGGTGTGCCGATGTGCACCCTGACGAAACTACGACGGCAAGTACATAGACCGCCTCTACCCTCTGTTCTATTGGCGAATGTACAATCACTGGAGAACAAACTGGACGAGCTCCGTTCGAGATTATCCCATCAACGGGACCTGAAGAACTGTAATATTCTATGTTTCTTGGAGTCGTGGCTGAACAAGGACATGGGTAATACACATCTAGCTGGTTTTTCTATGCATCGGCAGGAACGAACGGTAAGCTCAAAGGAGGAGGTGTGTGTCTCTTAACAACAGCTGGTGCACAATCTCTAATATTAAGGAAGTCTTGAGGTTCTCCTCGCCTGAGTTAGAATACCTCATGATAAACTGTAGACCATACTATTTACCAAGAGAGTTTTCATCTATATTTGTCATAGCTGTCTATTTACCACCACAAACCAATGCTGGCACTAAGACCGCACTCAACAAGCTGTATAGGACTATAAGCAAACAAGAAAATGCTAATCGAGAGGCGGCGCTCCTAGTGGCCGGTGATTTTAATGGAGGAAAATTTAAATCTGTCTTAACTCATTTCTACCAGCATGTCACGTGTGCAACTGAAGTCGAAAAAACTCTAGATCACCTTTACTCCACACACAGAAATACCTATAAAGCTTTCCCTCACCCTCCATTTGGCAAATCTGGCCATAACTCTATCCTCCTGATTCCTGATTAACAATCCACAACTCAAACAGGAAGTACCAGTGACGCACTCAATACATCCACTTCATCGGAAGTGGTCCGATGAAGTGCATGCTAAGCTACAGGACTGTTTTGCTAGCGCAGACTGGAATGGCAACTGCAAGACACTACAGAGGGTAGTGCGTACAGCCCAGTAAATCATTGGGGCCAAGCTCCCTGCCATCCAGAACCTCTATACCAGGCGGTGTCAGAGGAAGGCCCTAAAAATTGTAAAAGACTCCAGCCACCCAAGTCATAGACTGTTCTCTCTGCTACCACACGGCAAGCGGTACCGATGCACCAAGTCTGTAACCAACAGGACTCTGAACAGCTTCTACCCCCAAGCCATAAGACTGATAAATAGTTAGTTAAATAGTTAACCAAATAGCTACCTGGACTATCTGCATTGACCCTTTTTGCACTAACTTTTCTGTCTCATCACATTGCTCCTGCTACTGTTTATTATCTATCTGTCACTTTATTCCTAGTTGTATGTACATATCTACCTCATACCCCTGCATATCAACTCGGTACTGGTACCCCATGTATATAGCCAAGTTATTATCTTGAATCCCTGCACATTGACTCGGTACTTGTACCCCGTGTATATAGCCCAGTTATCGTTACTCATTGTGTATTTATTATTACTTTTATTATTACGTGTTTTTCTTTTCTATTATTTCTCTATTTTCTTTCTCTCTGCATTGTTGGGAAGGTCCCGTTAGTAAGCATTTCACTGTTAGTCTACACCTGTGACAAATACAATTTGATTTGATTAATGAAGCTGTGTGTGTGTGTGTGTGTGTGTGTGTGTGCTGCGCCGCTCAGCTGCAAGGTGTCTAAAATGACCCGGCTCAGCCAGGGGGCTCAGAGCAAACACAGACACCCGTACATGCACACACACCAGTACACACACACACACCAGTACACACACACACCAGTACACACACACACACAAAGCTGGTTGGACTTGGCACCGGTGTACACTGGTGAGACAAAAGTTGCTTTGGCCTGGGGGTTACCTACAGAAACATCTGTTTTAAGCGCATCATGGCTTTTCATTTGCACCTCATCCAACAAACCAACCTCACAAAACTCCTCAAATAAAATGTAAACAAGTAAACAAAATATCTTATTAGCGTTTATTGGGAAGTGTTGAAATGTGTTGTGGAGTTATTAAATTAGCCGGAACCCTTTTTTTCCTCCTACCCTTAACCCCAACCTCTAATTGGTTTAGAGCTCAGCGAGAGGAGCGTTGTGGACACTACAGTAAGAGAATACAGAGGAAACTGAGCGGGACAATTAAAGCCCCATTGCAGACAGATGTTCAAATCAAACACTTTAATCCTCCGACCCCCCCCCCCCCCCCCCCCCCCCCCCCCGCCGACTCTTGACTGATTAGGGCACTTATGGTGAACCGGGGCCCGCCTGGCTTTATTTGAACTCAGTGGGGCTTTCGGAGCTCGCAATCAGTTTTGTTTTATTTTTCAATCAATTTTAACAAATCAAAATGTAATCCTTTCAATCAACTAAGCCCTGGGTCTGTTAAATGCCACCGCCATCAGTCAGATATGGCTGTGTTTGCCTTCTGATGCACACAGAATATATGGATCGACGGGGCTGTAGTGGAGCGGGTCGAGAGTTTCAAGTTACTCTGTGTCCACATCATTAAGGAATTAACACACCAACACAGTCGTGAAGAAGGCACGACAATGCCCCTTCCCCTTCAGGAGGCTGAAAAGATTTGGCATGGGCCCTTAGATCCTCATAAAGTTCTACATCTGCACCATTGAGAGCATCTTGACTGGCTGCATCACCGCTTGGTATGGCAACTGCTTGGCATCCAACCACAAGGCGCTACAGAGGGTGGTGAGAACGGCCATGTACATCACTGGGGCCAAGCTCCCTGCCATCCAGGACCTCTATACCAGACGGTGTCAGAGGAAGGCCCTAAGAATTGTCAAAGAATCCAGCCACCCAGGTCATAGACTGTTCTCTCTGCTACCGCATGGTAAGCGGTACCAATGCACCAAGACTGGAACCAACAGGACCCTGAACAGCTTCTACCACCAAGCCATAAGACTGATAAATAGTTAACCAAATAGCTACCCGGACTGTCTGCATTGACCCCCCCCCCCCCTAACTAACTCTTTTGACTCGTCACATACGCTGCTACTTCTTATTATCTATCCTGTTTCCTAGTCACTTTACCCCTACCTATATGTACATAGCTACCTCAATTACCTGGTACCCCTGCACATAGTCTCAATACTATGAAAAATGTATGCACTCACTAACTGTAAGTCGCTCTGGATAAGAGCGTCTGCTAAATGACTAAAATGTAATGTAAAATGTAATACTGGTACCCCGTGTATATAGCCAAGTTATCGTTACTCAGTGTGTATTTATTCCTTGTGATATCATTTTTCTATTATTTTTCTATTTTTCTCTCTGCATTGTTGGCAAGGGCCCGTAAGCATTTCATTGTTAATCTACACGTGCTGTTTACAAATAAAATTTGATTTGATTTGGATGCGTGGGGTTGAAAGGTCGCACGGTGCGTCTCCTGGTGTGAATGTGTGTGTAAGTGATGGTGGGAACGTCTGCAGCTGAGGCAAGCATGTCATTAACATGATGGCATTAAAGAAAGCAGCATAGAGAGGGAAAGAGAGGGGGGAGGGGGGGCAGAGACAGTCAGAAACCCAATCCTCTGATCAGTCCCACAGGCTGGGCCGGGCTGAGCTAGGTTTCCCCAATCCCCACACACACACGCACGCGCATATACAAACCTCATATCCTCCCACTTGCAGTGTAAGGCCTTAAAATGGAAGCAAGATCACAGTGGGTAACCGGCCTCATAAAGCTGCCATTGACTGTTTGTGATCTGTGTGATGTCTGTGTGATGTCTGTGTGTGATGCAGCTGTAGAGTCCCTGTTGCTCTTATCTGAGCCATTCAAAGGGAACGTCAGAAGGAGGAGAAGGAGGAGGTGGGGGAGGTGGGGGACTTCTGGACTATCCCAGCTTCAATCAGGAGCAAAAGACATCCACCTAAAACAAAAACTGCAAGTCCGCCTCGTCCAAAACAACAAAAACAAAAGAGGTGGGGGCCTCGGTGGTGGGGCATCAACGCCGGAGCATCAATTATGCATCGGCAGATTAGGGGTGAGAGAATTGAGCACCAGAGAAGCAGTACCAGCCGCATTAGGCTGTGAATGCAAACAGGACAAGGGTCTGGCCGGAGCCGTTATCAGCACAGGCTCTCCTCTCCCTGGGCAAGGCAAACCCCCTTAAATTCCCCCTCTAATTCCCTCGCACAAGGCCCGCTTTCCAGATGGGCCCTGAGCCCCATGGCCCTGCCAGCAACAGCTTGCGCTGCGTTTGTTGAAAACAAAGATCACGGATTAAATATAATGTGCCGCACCGCACACAGAGACGGACAGAGAGAGAGTGAGACGGACAGAGAGAGAGAGAGAGACGGATTAGAGAGAGAGACGGACAGAGAAGAGAGAGAGAAGAGAGAAGAAGAGAGAGAGAGCAGAGAGAGAGAGAGAGAGAGAAGATGAGAGAGAGAGCAGATAAGAGTAGAGAGAGAGAGACGGGAGAGAGAGAGGTAGAGAGGAGAGAGAGGAGAGAGAGAGACGGAGAGAGAGAGAAGAGAGAGAGAGAGAGAGAGAGACGAGAGAGAGAGGAAGAGAGAGAGAGAGAGAGACGGAAGAGAGAGAGAGACGGAAAGGAGAGAAGAGAGAGAGAGAAGACGGATAGAGAGAGGGAGAGGACGAAGAGGAAGAAGGAGACGGACAGAGAGAAGAGAGAGAGAGACAGAGAGAGAGAGAGAGAGACGGACGAGGGAGAGAGAGAGGAAAGAGAGAGAGAGGAGAGAAGAGAGAGGAAGAGAGGACAGAGAGAGTGAAGAGAGAGAGATAGATAGAGAGAGAGAGAGAGAGAGGAGAGAGAGAGAGAGAGAGAGAGAGAGGGAGAGAGGAGAGAGAGAGGAGAGAGACGGAAGAGAGAGAGATGAGACGGACAGAGAGAGAGAGAGAGAGACGAGAGAGAGAGAGAGAAGGAAGAGAGAGAAGAGAGAGAGAGACGGAAGAGAGAGAGAGAGTAGAGAAGAAGAGAGAGAGAGAGGAAGAGAAGAGAGAGAGGAGACGGACAGAAGAGAGAGAGAGACGGACAGAGAGAGAGAAAGAGAGAGAGAGGACAGACAGAGAGAGACGGACAGAGAGAGAGAGAGACGGACAGAGAGAGAGAGAGAGGACGGACAGAGAGAGTGAGAGAGAGAGAGGATAGAGAGAGAGATCTACTCTTTCCTCATCTCTCTCTTACTCTCTCTCTTTCCCTCTCTCTCTTCTTTCCCTACCTCGATGGAAGAGAGGCGAAGAGAGAGCGGGGAAAGAGAGAACAGGGGTCAGAGAGAAGGGGGAAAGAACAGAGGATCCTAAATAGAAGCGCGAGGGAAAGAGAAGAGGAGGGAAGAGGGATAAGTAAAGGAGGGAGAGGGAGAGGAGCCCTAAGAGAAGAGAGCGGGACCGAGAAGGAGAGGCGAGAGAGAGAGGGAAAGAGAAGAGCGGAGAGAAGCGAGAGGGACAGAGAAGAGAGCGGGAAAGAGAAGAGCAGGGAACGAGAAGAGGAACGAGAGAGAGGGGACAAGAGAGAGCGGGTACAAGAGGAGAGAGAGGGACAGCGGAAGGAGGGCTGCAAGCTAAGAGAGAGAGGAGAGAGCGAGGGAAAAGATATCGAGTGCGATCTCCGAGCCGAGAAGGGATGCGCTCGAACACGTTTCCCTTCCTTCTCCTTCCCCCTTTGCTTCATTTCCCTCTCTCTTTTTCCCCCCTTCTTTCTTAATCCTCTTTCCCCCCATTCTCTCCCTTTCCCTTCCCTCTCTTTCTTCTCCTCCTCACTGTACCATTGTTCCTTCTCTCTGGGCCTCCCCTCTCTACCTCCGCCACGGCCCCGGCCCACTCCCTCCATCTAACCACTCACTGTACTTACCACACAGGATATGGCAGACGTCATGGAGATGCGCCAGAGCCCAATATTGTGACACGAGGACTGAATTCAATCCGCCTCAAATGATTACTTTCTCGTGCTTCGTTTGGGCATCTTTTTTATTGTATTTTATTGTTTCTATGTTAATGACAGTGTTCTTCCTGCTTGTGGCTGTGAAATGAACACGCCAATACTCCGGAAAATGCTTAATGGGGTCAATTCAGTTATTTACAATGAAGTAATCTGTAAAATGGCACTACTGCGTTCAGAAACAGAATTGCCGGTACAATGTGAAGCATTAATCAGCGCGCTAGCCGCCCCGGTCGAGGCTTTGACAGAGGATGCTGTACGTTCGCTAATGTAGCATATGTTTAACCTACATGCACTGACTGCAGCCTAGGAAGCTGGAGAGTAGTCCATTCAATGGCCTTTCATCTATCTATATAATCAATAAATCTAAATCCGACGATTTAATCTGCAACAATATTTTGTTTTTGTCAAATCTCACTGTGTCTAATAACATTCCTCAACTTTGACCTCTCCCATTGAATCTTTCTTATTCTCAATCCTCACTGATGTTCACTTGCTGGAACAACAAAGCACACAAGTGTACAGTATTTCCCTGTGGTGACTGAGAGTCATGACAATGTTCCCTGTAATGTTTGTGACATCACTCACCCTGTGGGTGTGTAGGCGAGTGTTCAGCGAGCGTGTATTCATCCAACAGGAATAGCCGTAAACAGATCAATACCACATGCTGTTCTGATAACTGAATACATTCATTCGCATTACGTTTATGCTCCATCATACTAGGGCTGGGAATTGTCAGGGACCTCACGATACGATATCATCACGATACGTATGTGCCGATATGATATGTATTGAGATTCTCACTCAAATTGAATCCCTATTTAAAAAGAAGATGGAGAACAAGCCATGAAGGAAAATACTGGAGTTTTGGTTCAGGTACAGCCAACTAGCGCAAAAAAATAATATTGCGATATTGTCAAAACAATACGATGCATCGTCCCGATATGTAACTATCGATTTTCTCCCCGATAACTACATCACACCATTGATTTCTCTGTAAGGACCCGCGGCCATTCAGAGAGGGAAGGACTAGTCACTAGGAAGTTGCACTTCAACCCTAGTAGCCATGTTTTAAAGGGAATTCCACCACTTTGAAAAAGATGAACCTTAAAAAGTGGTGGAATTCCCTTTAAAAGTCTAGGGACTTCAACCTAAAATACTTATTTAATTGTAGCAAGTTGAGAACATCGACAGTGTACAGACAAAAAGTCATTTTGACACACATTCCACCACACAAAACAACTGAACTGAATTAGGTTAACACTCGTTATTGCAAAGCTTGAATAAAAACAAATAAAATACCAGGCATCTTCTTGGGTTTGAACACAGCGCAATGGGACTGAGCTAGCTGGAGAGCGGGCAGGCAGGCGGGAGCTGGCACTTTAAAGACGCTGTCTATGCTGTGATTTAAGTGTGGGAGTGGGGGGGGGGGGGGGGGGGGGGGGGGTCTGGCTATTTCATAGAGCCTGCATTTAATTGCTCCGGTGGCACCTAAACCGTCTCCTTCAAAAGCCCTTGGAACCTGGAGGATGACGCAGCTAGCTAGCTACTGCTGACACAGGGCGTGGATCACACCTTCACAAACACCAGAGGAGAGGAGAACTTGGTTCAGCCAGGAGAAGTATGCAAAAGGAAAAAAGGGGGGTCTCCCTCTCTCGATTCAATGCAGAAAAACAAACTATAAAAGGTGCTTGCTGCTGTGAAGCTATGCGTGGGGTCAGGGGAGGAGAGCAGGTTTATCCTCCTCTCCCTCTGCAGAGAGCATTTGGGTCTGGCTGTGGAGGGAGGCGTGCTACAGGGGTAATAATACACCCCATAGCCTGTCATTTCAGAGCCGGCGCAAAGCAGGGCAGGCACACAAAATAGAACTATCACTTTCCCTCTCCATCCTCCCCCCGTCCTGAAAAAACCTGACTCTCAGTGCTGCATGCTGAATCACCCTGGGAAAAGAGAGAGGGAGGTAGGAGAGATAGAGAAAGAGGAATACAGAATGAGGAGGACACATGAGAGAGCGAGAGAGAGGGAGAGAGAAAGAGGAAAAGCAAGGAGAAAGGGAGAGTGCCTGGTCACAGCACTTGTGTGTAGTTTATTTGTGGTTGCAGCAGTGAGGCACATGGTGGTGGTGGCTAGCATCTGCAGGGCAGGCCCCGATACACAAACCAACGCAGCCCAGAGGTAAACCTCTCCCTCATCTCCCTCTCATTTCCAAAACCTCAAGCATCTGGAGCTGTTCCAACTAGTGTATTTGGGTTTTAAAGGGAATACAAAGTCTGGGCATCGGCTGCATTAAAACAATCAAGAGCAGGCTTAGCAAGATTGTTATCTGTGTTCTGTCATCAACCAAAGCACAAACAACGGCTCTTGAGCACCCGGTTTACGATGTTAGTCTTTGTCCTAATATGCGAGGGAGCAAGGTGGTTATAAAAGTCGACCTTAGGCATTCAGACAGCCATTTTGGCTCTTGGACACTGTCCCAACACCAAGAAAGACAGACAAGTGTTTTTCGTTATTGTCCATAATGTCCATGTTGAGACGCTATTAACAGACATCTGTCAGTTTCCCGTGCTCAGGACAGGAGTTTGAGAAAAGAAGCGTGAATTGGGCTGTGACCTCGGGGCTGGGCGAGCGCCCACCCACCCCGTCACCGTGGTACTGACAGCACACCAACAAGCCCAGCGCACGAGATCCATCTCTCTATCTACCGCTACGCATAGTTTTCTCACAGTCCGAGCAGACCGCACAGATTTAGTGTCTACTGGAGAAGTGTGTATTCTATGGGGGTATATGCTGAGTATTCTTATCAGCCATGGTCTAACATACGTCTGGGCTTATACAGCATGTGATTATACTGTCACTTAAATTCATTTGAACTAAAACTAAAAAGTCCTCAACCGTGTTGCTTCACACGACCTCGTAACCCCAACGCATCCAAAGAGCGCAACAAGCAGGATGAAGTTTTTTAAAGTATTTTGCTATTATGACCCAGACATCCTAGAAAATGTTTTTCAAGCAGACTGGGGTCAAATCACAAAGGAATTGGGTTTTCCAAACTACAATTTGTGACTTTTTGGAATTCAACTCACAATCAATAACGGGACCTCAAATACATGCCTATTGCTGTGCATTTGGAAAGCCCCAGGTTCCACCTTAACCGTAGGCGTTTTAATTGCTGACGAGAAAAGCAAGAGTCGTTAGAGCGCAGATCGCTTTTATCTTAACCAGAGATGCTTTTCATTGTTTTGGCAGAGGGGGCACGGGGAGGGGGGGCGCAACAAGTTATGCAGATGAGATGTTAATTAGGCAAATGGTGAATTAAGACTAGACCAGTACAAACCAGGGGAGTGTGGGAATGGGGAGTCTGTATGAGCCAGCTGCACCTCTTGCATCCTAGTTCAACGCCCCCCCCCCCCCCCCCCCCCCCCTTCTATGCATCACTTCTTCTTCTCTCAGTCTCTATCCACTACACCTGATTGGGACGCACCAACACATACCATTCAGTGTCTGTCTGAGATTCTATTTTGTATGGAAAGTCATTGGTAGGGATAGCTGCTCTTTGCAGTTTCTCTTGGCAGGCTTTGTCTGTGAGGAGCCAATGGCAACTGGGTGCTCATGAGGTTCTGATGGACCCTAAATGGATGAATAGCGATTCACATGCTAATGAGTAAAGAAGAGGCGGCAACTGGATAGTTTTGTTGTTGTTTTTTCTAATTTCTTGTTTGTTCTTCGTCCGCTCAGGACTCTGTTGATCTGGGTGGGGAGGGGTGGGGGGGTTTAACTCTTTGAGGGTATCGCCCTGGGGACGGAGGGGATTCGAGGAGATCCCTCTTGTTCCCACACTGTGCGTGCACACATAATGGGAGGCTAACATACCCCTGAGGACTTACGAGAGGCCGTTTCTCTTTTAGAGGTGGTGGGGAACAATGATGGGAACCTTTTCGACCATAACGAGTTGAGACTACGGAGCATGTGAAAAAGATAATTGATTTTAATTGAACGCACCATCAATTATCGTCAACTATTCACATATCTTTAGTGCTATTATATCCATTAGGATTCAAGGTGATCTCTGAATATGTTCTCCGTTGATATGGAGGCTGGATGTTGTATTATCAATATGGTTAGTGTTTCTAACCGAGGCACAGTAGACAGTGTCAGTGTAGATAGCTGTCAGAGTGTATTTCACAGCTAGATTTTTTCGGAAAAAACCCTGACGAAATGGTTACCCACGGTCAATAAGGAGTTTGGAACACTTCACTCCTGTACACACAGTTTCAAGGGCTGTGGCGGAGGTGTAAATTCTTCATTGTTTATTGGCGGTCAGATCCTAAATAATGTGTGCCGTGCCTTGCATATTGTCACAACCCTCCAGGAAAAAGATAGCTGTGACACCACAAGCTTTGTGAAGAAAGAACATTGCCGACCTGCCCAATGTACCGGCCACAGCCCTTTGATGGCTTTACCCGCTGATAGCTTCTCAACATCAAGGTTAAACTGTCTCTGTGGTATGAAAGGGAAATACCCCAAACCTTTTGGAAAGGAGTCACCTGTGTAGATTTTAACATGGCAATTACAATAATATTTGAGTTCCATTACCCTAGTGAAGCCTAGTGAAGTAGTTGAAAAGACTACAAGCCAATACATCGAGAGGGTAAGCACACGTCAGTACATTTTAGAGGACACAGCCTGGTGTAGTGTCCATTTAGAATTAAAGCATTTTGATTTGTTATTAGCTTATCCCTCCCCCTGGCTCGCACCCCTCTCTCCTCTCTGCACCCTTGAAAGCATGTGGTGACCCAGGGATGTGTAAAATGGGGGCCAAATGAATTGCTTGGGCACTTGAGCTCTCCCAGCCATTACAGCGGGCTGCCCTACCTGTGTTGAGTCAGCAGTCCGCTCACTCTATCCGTCTAATGGACAGCGCAGGAATTTAATTAGCATGAAGCAGCAGAGAGAGAGAGAGAGGGGAGAGGAGAGGAGAGGAGAGGAGAGGAGAGGAGAGGAGAGGAGAGGAGAGGAGAGGAGAGGAGAGGAGAGGAGAGGAGAGGAGAGGAGAGGAGAGGAGAGGAGAGGAGAGGAGAGGAGAGGAGAGGAGAGGAGAGGAGAGAGCAAAAACGTGTCTGTGTGTGCGTGCATATGCATCTCTGTGTGTGTGTGTGTGTGTGTGTGTGTGTGTGTGTGTGTGTGTGTGTGTGTGTGTGTGTGAGAGAGAGAGTTTTACAGTACAATACAGACAATACTCCTCAACCACTGTCCTTTCTCTTGTCGCTCCACAGGTATTTCTAACCTCAGCTAGCTTCTGCTGACATAGCTGCATATTTGTTTTGTCCCTATGCAAACATTTCAATTCTGGCCTCTAGACGACGTTGTTTATGGTGTGATGGAGACAGAGAAGATCGAGCGACACTCGTAAGGGTAGTAGACTAGTATAGACCCTCCCTGCTCCAACAGAGTTCAGCCACGGGTCATCAACAGAAAATAGCTGTCACCAACCAGACAACTATCCCACCTGCACCATGCAGAGAGATAGAGAGGGGGAGAGAAAAGTGATGGGGAATGATATGCTAGAGAGAGAGAGAGAGAGAGAAGCACTAACTTTTGCCTGCCTGGTCACAGGGAGAGCAGTTTTGGGCTGGTCACACGGCACAGAGTTGGTATGATAGAATGTTGCCTTATCTCAGTATATCTGACTTTGAACCATACCCTCCAGCCTCTCTCGCTCAGCTCCGGGGTGGGGGGGGGGGGGGGGGTACATACGAGCAGGGATTAGGCCAAGGGCTACCACCACTTGTTTTCCGCAGCCAACGGGTGTGAGGGGAAATATCTGGCTCGACTCACAGCAGGTCCCAACTTTCTAGGAAGACGACCCACCAGTAACGTTTCGGGGAATATTGACTTACTGCACTTTTGCTTGACGAGACGCCGTGAGATACTTTTGTTTGGCGTGTGTGTTCGTTAGCAATTACATAAGCGCTCACAGTGCACAGACAACACAAGGGTCATAGAGGTAAACCGCAGACACCTTGGTTTAGGACAACTTACTGAGGTTAGCCCTCATTATGGGGCCTGTATGGTCTGAGTAGAAGGTCAGGTGGTTCTTAATGACTTCTCTCCCTTTTGTTCTGTCCCCTCCCTCCTCCCGCCCTCCAAGCCCAAGCACGGATAAAAGGAATCTTTAAACAATATTCAATATTTCACGACAGAGCGCTGAGTTCTCCGGGGCCAGACGCCTTCTCTGTCTGTGTGAAGTAATATGAGCTGTCCATTAGGAGAGGGAGGCCCCCCTCAGTTCCCATCCATTTGGGTTCAGGAGTTGGTCCTGACGATGGAGAATAAATAACACACAGAAAGAATGACGGGAGAAAACTGGTTCGTGATTATAAGGGGCCTCAGAAAAAGACAAAAAGACATTCATTTAAACGTGCATATACGGGAATAGGAGTTTCTCCTTTCTTGATAGGAAATTTTGACCAATTAGCTTGGTCGCCTAGAGCCTGGTTCCCAGACAGTTTCACGACTAATCAAGTGCCGCTTTTGTCTCCCCTTTGAAAACAGTTTTATGGTTGAAGGGCACAAATAAATGAGGGCCGTAATGCTTGGCGGTCGAGAATGCACTTGTGTCAGACTTACTGGTCTAACAAAACTAACAAGCAGCAAGCATATCTGGGAGTGGCCACACAATCGCAGGGGTATCTCGTAAAAGGTGCCATATTAATTACCTAAAGAAAACGCACCATGCGGATCCACTCTTTGGGAACAACAGACCTAAAGTGAGGGGGGGGGGGGGGGGGGGGGGATTATTTCTTTCTGTCCCTCATTCATGGCAGAGTGGGAAGTTTTACGGTGAAATCACCGTGCAAGAGAAGGTGAGTAGGAGAAAGAGGCACGGGTCATGATTTGACAGTAGGTTTCCTCATTAGGCCACACAAGCCATACAGACCTAAATAATCAGCATCTCTCCCCTTCCTCTCATCTCATTAGCCTTGGGATGGCTTGGAGCTGGGAAGCACTTCAGGAATCGAAAAAAATATCCCAACTTCCCTATGCCTGGCTTTCTTTTCGGATCTTTAATGTCTCTTCTTCAAAAAGGTGGCTTGGTCCCGAGCTTGTTGTTTTGCCCCGGCATGCCAGGAGAAGCAATGTTTACATTAGCTCCTGACGCAAGCCAGGGAAGCGTAATTGCTAATGTACTGGGTTGATGCTCAATGTTTTCTTGAAGGAGCGCCCATCCTTTCCGCTGAACTAAACAAGGGGATTCAGTGTGCGCTGTGCCAGGGCCTTGTGGCTTGGCACGCTGTAGCGCCACAGCCTTATTATCCATATTGAATTATTTATTTATATTGCCCTGCTCCGCATACACAGATGGAGCGACTGAGGGCGGTGCCGGTGGAAAAATAGTTCAATAATAAAATAAAAAAGACTCCACACTTACGCCCCCCCTACCCCCACCACCACCCTTCACTTGTCAATAATTAAAAACGACCATCTGACAATATGAACAGAAACCAATGGAGGGAAGAAAACGACAACAAAGAGGTGAAACGTCACGTCAGAGGCCCTCGTTACAAAATGGCCGCTTCGTATGGCTTCTCCTCCTGGACGCTGTCCAAAGCGGCCGGACAGTGTTCTTGAAATATGCCGAGGGGAGAACAGCTCCCCTCTCTCTCCTCCACTCTGGGGCTTTGGGATGGCTCACTGTCAAATCCCCATCTCTGCTGCTTAACTCACCGACCAAACACAGTCGACTCGTTAACCTAACGACTACCGTCCTCATCAATCACGGTTAGAGTGACTTTGGAGTTTGCCTGGTTCTTCTGTCCGTAATAACCACAGGCCTCTCCGTCTCCACATCTCTGGTAATGCAGCCTAACTGCAGTTGTTTTTGAGGGGAAGCTGTTGGAGATTGAAACGGTAGATGCAGTGTTCCAGATTGATACTTTCCAGGCTGTAAGAAGGCGAGAGATGGATTTTCCCTCTCTATCCAGTGCATCACGAGGAGGAGCGTGTCACTCACTCACGGTTGAATCACCGCAGGGTGAGCAGAGCAGAGCGGGGGACCCTGGGACTGTGGGCCCACTGGCAGACGGCTGGCCTGACCTCCATTCTTAACTACAGAGCAGCCGAGAGAGACAGGACCTGCAGTAGTCTACACACACTGCCCCCCCCTGCTAATTTTAATGAATATACAGTATATGCTAATACTGTTAAATATAATGTAAATATAATGGGGTAACATGTAAAAAGGAGTAAACGTGTCAGTTGGAGCACGGAGAAAATACATCTTTGTTGAACTGCACAGCAGATGGGCAGAAATGGTATAAGGATAGAGCAGTGATTCAGGAAGCATTCGCCGCTATTACACAAGAGCTAAAAACAACACTTGACTGAACACACTCACTAAGACAAGACATGCATTGCAAACACACACACACACACAATGCAAGAGGAACCAGTTCAGTAAACCCCTAGTCTTTCTTCTATATTTGACCAGCCATACGATAGTTTATTTTTCACTTCTTTCACCATCTGTAGCAACTTTCCCCTACAGACGGCCACAGCTGTTCTGTTTCATGTCTGCAGTCCCTTTTATATGCTGTCCCAAATGGGTTCACCACACAATAGTGGCTCATCAGTGGATCACATGGTCTCAGTCTCTTGCCTTGGCACTGAACGAGTTCAGACCTCTTCAAGATAATGGACAGCAGTGCCCCCACCACAACGGACAGAAAAAACACACAATTCTAGGAATGCATTTGTAATGCTGGAAATCGGTTTCCCTCTTCATCCTCCGGTGTCCACTCTGCCAGTTTTCTGACTGTACTTCTGACTGTACCACTCTGGCAGTTTTCTGACTGAACCCCAACGCTCACCCGATTTTGCATGTAGCTAGCCTTGTGGCTATGCTATGCTCCCTCTGAGACGACTCTTCAGAAGAAGAATAACACACCTGTTTGGACTGATGAATATTCACCAGGGCTCTCCAACCCTGTTCCTGGAGAGCTACCGTCCTGTAGGTTTTCACTCAAATCTAGCGCACCTGATTCTAATAATTAGCTGGTTGATAAACTGAATCAGGTTAGTTACAACTGGGGTCAAAATAAAAACCTCCAGGAAGCTATCTCGACTGGAACAGGGTTGGAGAGCCCTGGTGTAAACCTCCAGGAGGGATTCTCTCCAGGAACAGGGTTGGCGTTAAAACCTCCACTAGGGTCTCTCTCCAGGAACAGGGTTGGCATTAAAACCTCCAGTAGGGTATATCTCCAGGAACAGGGTTGGAGTGAAAACCTCCAGGAGGGTATCACTCCAGGAACAGGGTTGGAGTGAAAACCTCCAGGAGGGTATCTGGCCAGGAACAGGGTTAGAGAGGCCTCGTGTAAACCTCCAGGAGGGCTTCTCTCCAGGAACAGGGTTAGAGAGGCCTGGTGTAAACCTCCAGGAGGGTATCTCTTTTATTTTATTTTTACTCCCCAATTTCGTGATTACAATCTTGTCTCATCGCTGAAACTCCCCAACGGGCTCGGGAGAGGCGAAGGTCGAGTCATGCATCCTCCGAAACATGATCCACCAAACCGCGCTTCTTAACACCCGCTCGCATAACCCGGAAGCCAGCCGCACCAATGTGTCGGAGGAAACACTGTTCAACTGACGACAAAGTCAGCCTGCAGGCGCCCGGCCGCCACAAGGAGTCACTAGAGCGCGATGAGCCAAGTAAAGCCCCCCCGGCCAAAACCTCCCCTAACACGGACGATGCTGGGCCAATTGTGCGCCGCCCTATGGGACTCCCGGTCACGGCCGGTAATGACACAGTCTGGGCTTGAACCCCAGGCTGTACTGATGCCGCAACACTGCGATGCAGTGCCTTAGACCGCTGCGCCACTCTGGAGGCCATAAAGGACCAATTCTATTCCGTAAATGTTTTCTTATCAAGTGTAAGAGAAGCAAATCTCAGACGTCAGACCGTCGGTCCGTTTGCACTGGGCCGGCTAGAAAGCGGCAGCTGAAGTGAGAAAGCTAGGGCACTGGGTGTCGGGAGATGAGCCTCTCTCAGTTGCTAAGATCCCCTATAAAGATGGTTACGCTATTTTCCTACTGACTGGCACAAATCACCAGCTGCAGCGCATTCCTGTAGCTCCCTTGACAAAGACGGGAGAGGAGCTGACATTTAAACACAGTGAATCCTGTAGCTCCCTCAACAAAGACGGGAGAGGAGCTGACATTTAAACACAGTGAATCCTGTAGCTCCCTCGACAAATACGGGAGAGGAGCTGACATTTAAACACAGTGAATCCTGTAGCTCCCTCGACAAAGACGGGAGAGGAGCTGACGTTTAAACACAGTGAATCCTGAGATTCGGGCCTGACCGTCTGATCGTCTCTTCCTCCCCTTTCCTACCCTCTCACGCACTGACACATTCATTGGTGTGTGTGTGTGTGTGTGTGTGTGTGTGTGTGTGTGTGTGTGTGTGTATTTGTGTGTGGTTTAAAAAGTACTTCAGTTTGCACCGCCGACACGCCATCATGTGGCATGGCAAATCAATGCGCAGGACAACAAGTGGAATATTCCAAGACAGGCGGCGAGATGAATGGCTTGTTTCTACCTCTCTGCGTGCGCTTTCACCCATGTACAGCTAGCTAGTGCACGCTTGGCAAAAAAAAGAAAAAAAGGTCCCGCCGGTAATTAGATGATTAGCACAGTTTCCCCCGCTCGGGCCCGAACAGCATATGAGCTGTCTGCCCACCATTCAAATGAAGTCCTCATCAAGTCCTAATACAATCACAGTGCATACAATAAAGACTGAGCAATGACGAGCGCTGAGGCTAGAAGGGAGCTAAAGACAATGGGACTCTTGTTGAATGGCATGTGGGTACAAAGAGGCCATTCTCAGAAGTTAGCCAAAGCTGCTGTTCTGAATCGGGAAGAGACTTCTGTGTCCTGAATTCCTGAATGGTCTTAGCCGTTAAGGAGAGCTATGGTTCAACACATGCAGTTCCTAGGCTTTAACTCCTTTGGAACCAGACAGGCCCCAAAAAACAGACAAAGAACAGCAAATATCCAACATGGAGGAGAGGAGAAAATATCGCTCCTGCAGATCTGAGGCCCACAGATTCCTGTCTGCCTAAGTCTCATAGATAACCACCATATCTCATGAACAAAGAAGAAAGAGAACAGCGAGCTTCAGAAAGCTTGGCACATGCCTCCGTCTCCCCCTCTCTGCTGCTGGAGATGTCTTGGAGTGAATGGGGCATTAATGCAGAATTAATTAGCCCAACTTCCCCATCCGTCCATCCGTCCGTCTGCCCCATTGAGACAGCAGCTAGCCCCCCACCACATCCCCTCTCTATACACATGCCAGACCACCTCTTACTATGCTGCACTAAAGCTAATGCTACGTAGCCTAGCCTCTGCTGCTCAAAGTGGCAAAAATAAATAAATCTGTCCAAATACGAGATTTAGAAATTAGCTAATCTGTTTTATGTTTCGCATATTGAAAGGTATTAGGATTTAAAATGCCCATGCTGAAATGCGCTGGCTTGTTTAGTGAGAGAATGAGTTTTTGTTTGTCAGATGAACAACAAAGAAATTGAGAAAGACGGAGGCATAGAAGGTCCTCAAAGCAGTCAAGACGACAAATGGGCCAGCGTATTTGTTTTTGTTTTGTGATCGTTCATGCTTCAAAATCCTCAACTGGAACCAGACAATATGTTCCAAAACTGTACATTTGTAAGGATTTCGGGGAGAGCTCAGCGTTGACAATGCACTTTAAACAGATTACCTGAATTTGCGGTGCAAATTAGGTTTATGAGATATTTACCCACGTAGGGTGAATGCTGTTCGACAGAAATCTTACAATGTTTCCCCATCTGAGAACCTTATCTGCTTTGTTTAATCCAATAAACCAGTGAATAAATGGTTTAAAAGAAGGTCATACCCAGTGAAATTAAAAAGGCAGTGTATTGTATCAGACTATCTGATCCCGGCTGGGCTAGTCCTTTGGTACTGGGGGGCTGTGCCAGCTGTGGGATTTCTCTAGTAGGTCATCTACATAGCAGACACACAAACTTGCTATTACTCGCTGATATCAAACACTATGACAATGAAGCATTTTTATGAATGGGCCCCAACCTCAATTACAATGAATGGTACAGTGTGTGCATGTGTGTGTGTATTTGTGTCTCTGTACCGCTGCACTTACGAAAGAGAGCGTGGTGACACAGTCATTGTTATAATCATAGCTATGGCAGTCGGGTGGTTAGTGGGATTTAGGGAGGGGGGGAAAGTCCCAAACAGGGTTGAGTGGGTGGGTGGTGGTGGGTGGTGGTGGGGGGGGGGCAGTAACCACAACAAAGGTTGTGGTTTATCCCACAAGCGCCTTAAATAGCTCCAAATTATTGTTATTCCTCAGCCTGTGGAAGGGGAGGGAAATATAAAACGGCTGTAACATTAGAAGAGCCAAAAGTCAGCCGGTAGATATTGCCAGATTGAGTTACTCTCAGCAAAAAAAACCAGGCAACACAGCAAACCACCATCTTTGTGTGTGTGCACCGTTACAAAGGAACGGCAGGTATCTTTTCCCTTTCTCTGCACCTCGTTTTACAGCTGTGGCTGATGATCTAAACTGGCAGCAAACCAGACTGGTGTGCTGTGCTCTGTGTGTAAGGCCAAGTCATTTCAAAACCCCTCTTCGCCCAACCTGTGGAGGGTTGCGCAAAACTCTCTGGACATAAACGCTTGCAGTTCCAGGGCAGTAAAACAAATGGAGTGACTCTTTACTTTTGATCAGAACCTAAATGTTACAGTGCCTCGAGGATGCATCGTCAAAGCTAACTAGTTTAGAGAGCTACAGCGCAAATCTGTTTAAGAGCTCAGAGGGAAATAGATCAGACGTCTTTACAGACATTCACATTCACACGCAAACTGTTTGTTCATCTCTGCCACCGGGGACATACAAGGTAAAGCGGCAATAAAAACAGCGGCCCTGGAAATGTTCACATGACATGCCACTGAGTGGACCTATCTCATCCAGCCAGTGGTATCCTTCAATTGTATTAAGCACAGCGAAAACAGAGAGAAGGGTGAGATGGAAATGTAGTTCAACTAGGCCCGAGTTTATGTTATTTTGTATTAGAACATCATTCCCCCTAGTTAGCCGATCTATGGGCTGTTTTCTTTACTGCCATCATTTAGGCTAACCATGTGCTATAGCTAGCAATAACAGGACACCAACTCCAAACAAAAGCTCCACTACTATAGATGAACAATCTGCATTGCGTTACTGACGCCTGGATTTCAATGTCTTGTCACTTTCATGACACTGACGCCTGGATTTCAATGTCTTGTCACTTTCATGACACTGACGTCTTTCTCCCTTTACAAGCCTGGGTCTCGCCAGCTCATCAGGCCCTGAGGAGGTAAAGATCAGTCCAGTCCACAGTGAGGCCTTGAACCTCCTTAACCCTCCCTCAACTTCCTTCACCCTCCATTTTGTGATTGGTTTCACTTCCGCTGGTGCTGCACGGTGGTGACTCGTGTCTCTCAAACAAGCCAGCATTTTTTTTGTGGGGGGGGGGTTTCTTGTTCTGCTGTAGTTTGTTGAGATGCAAGACACATTTCCCGAAAGGGACACACGATAAATAATTATTAAGTGCCCATTATCTTGAGTCGGCAATCAAGGTGGGCATCAAAGGACCAGAGTCTTATCAAGAGTAACTATCCCATTTGAATTATTAGACAGTTGTCCACCAGATAGTTTTTGCAATACCCTCCAGTCTACTTGCTCTTGTAATATAATAATGATATGCCATTTAGCAGACGCTTTTATCCAAAGCGACTTACAGTCATGCGTGCATACATTTTTACATATGGGTGGTCCCGGGGATGGAACCCACTACCATGGCATTACCAGCACCGTGCTCTACCAACTGAGCTACAGAGGACCAACAGCAGTGCCTCTTGTCCAGAAGTGACATGAAGTCATGGTTAGCAGACTTAATAGAGCGCATAACATTAAGTGGAAGCAAGGCCAGCTAGCCATGGGACCACTAGTCTCAACACAATTTTCTTTCATCCAGTTTTGTGCCAATAATAGCTATCTGGGTGCAATACAATAATTTTTTTTTTTTTATCGGAACATTTTAGCAATATAATTTGTATGATTTCATTAAACTACCACTGCAACGGTTAATCACCCAACAACTTTCAACTTTACATAAAACTATCTAGGCATATGCCATCAATGGCTACTAAAGCATTCTATACGGCTTGCAGAATTTTTGCTATTTTTTTTAGCTTCCATTAAATAAATGGCTTGAAGCGGTTGCTTCGGTCAATGCCGAAACGGTTATTGGCTAATTTTAACCAACTGGTCCTGCTGCCCCAAACCAAGTGAAAGTGGGCTGCTTTAACAAGAGGTCACAGAGGCTTCCAAAGCCAATGCTATCCAGCAGCTTGACTGGCTGCTAATGAGGGGTGATATTTGTCTAAGAGGTCAAATGCCTAGAAGATAGGGTCAAGGCCCTAACATCTTAAGCCATGACCTTTCCCACATGTTGAGTGCTCCTGTGATAGCGACACCCGTTGCCGTAAATTACCCCTGGCCACGCTGCCTGCTCTGGAGTCAAAGGGGGGCCCGCCCTGACACCACATTGTTCCTAAAGATGACAGACGATGCGAGCTTGTGACGGTTGAACAACGCACGGAAAGCCCTGGTTAAAGACTGATATCCCAGCCCATCCCCTCCCACACACACACTCGCCACTAAATAGGGTTAGGCATGTGGCATTACATCACAAAACTCTCCCAAGAATAGAAGAGTAAGCCTAAAGATAAAGATAATAAAATGCTAATTAAGTTGTAAACTTTGCAAGTATTCATACACTTTGCAAGAATTTGCACAATAGTTGTTCTTGAGAATTTTAATACCCTGATAATAAAAGTGCTCTACTAAGTTTGCTGTTAAAAGGGTTGGTGGCAGGATAGTGTTGGCACGGGGGTGACAAGTCCCCTTCTACCACCCCTTGCACCGGCAGCAGTGGGGGATACATTTAATTACTGACTTCAGCTGAAAAACCCCACCTTCGGCATCGGTGGATGAGGTCATCTCTCTTTAGATGGCTTTTAATCAACAGAGCTCTAGAAATGCTCCACTGCTTTAAATAAGACACAGGAAGAAACCTGATCCTGTGGGACGAGGCGACGAGAGAGATAAAGAGAGAGAGAGAGAGAAAGTGACGGGGAGAGAGAGAGAGAGAGAGAGAGAGAGAGAGAGAGAGAGAGAGAGAGAGAGGAGAGAGAGAGAGAGATAGAGAGAGAGAGAGAGAGAAGAGAGAGATCGAGAGAGAGAGCAGAGAGAGAGATTGAAACGCGGTGAGAGCGAGAGCGGAGAGAGTAGAGAGAGAGAGGAGAGAGAGGAGAGAAGAGAGAGACGGAGAGAGAGGACTGAGAGAGTGAGGAGAGAGAGTAGAGAGAGAGAGGAGAGAGAGAGAGAGAGAGAGAGAGAGAGAGAGAGAGAGAGAGAGATGCTCTGTGGGCACCATCTCTTTCTTCTCCCTCTTGCTCTGATTCACAATCAAGGCCGAAAAAACATCTAACTTCAGCTATCAGAATGCTGGCGAGAGCAAAGCGCCCATGAATAGGCTTACAAATTATAAAAGCTGGCAGAATGGGTTTTCCATTTTAGCCACAATGAGCCTCAGCAAATTGTATACTGAACAAAAATATAAATGCAACATGTAAAGTGTTGGTACCATGTTTCATGAGCTGAAATAAAATGTTATTGACGCACAAAAAGCTTATTTCCCTCAAATTGTGTGCACAAATTTGTTTACATCCCTGTTAGTGAGCATTTCTCCTTTGCCAAAATAATCTGTCCACTTGACAGGTGTGGCATATCAAGAAGCTGATTAAACAGCATGATCATTACACAGGTACACCTTGTGCTGGGGACAATAAAAGGCCACTCTAAAATGTGCAGTTTTGTCACACAACACAATGCCACAGATTTCTCAAGTTTTGAGGGAGCATGCAATTGACATGCTGACTGCAGGAATGTCCACCAGAGCTGTTGCCAGAGAATTTAATGTTCATTTCTCTACCATAAGCCGCCTTCAACGTCGGTTTAGAGAATTTGGCAGTACGTCCAACCAGCCTCACAACCGCAGACCCTGTGTAACCACGCCAGCGCAGGACCTCCACATCCGGCTTCTTCACCTGCTGGATCGTCTGAGACCAGCCACCTGGACAGCTGATGAAACTGAGGAGTATTTCTGTCTGTAATAAAGCCCTTTTGTGGGGAAAAACTCATTCTGATTGACTGGGCCTTGCTCCCCAGTGGGTGGGCCAGTCTCCCAAGAGGGTGGGCCTACGCCCTCCCAGGCCCACCCATGGCTGCGCCCCTGCCCAGTCATGTGAAATCCATAGATTAGGGCCTAATGAATTTATTTCAATTGACTGATTTCCTTATATGAACTGTAACTCAGTAAAATTGTTGAATGTTGCGTTTATATTTTTGTCCAGTATATTTGAGACAAATTGTATCTGTACCTAAAAATGTAAGTGCAAAAAGAAACTTTGGAAATTAGTGTCAATGTTTGACTTGTCTACACCAACGAGCACTTGAATTTAATGTTTTATGTGTTTAGCATATTGCTAATCAGGGATTTCTTTGTGTCCTATTAGATCGTCATTGACTAAGCTGTTTGTGGTATTCATGATGAGGTCCATTATGCAGAATTTGAACAAAAATCCTCCAAAGGCCTACACTTTTGTGCTTGGCCCAAGTTAAAATGAGCTCCCATTCCAGCCCGATTAAAACCTAGTACTGCACAGCTCCCACAAGGGAATCAATCCTATAGGCTTATTCCAAACATTAAAAGCTCCATTCAGATATTTGGCCAAAATCACTACACAACTTTTTTAATTTACATTTGACGACTTTCGATGCAAAAATCTGCAAAAACTGAACAAAAGCTTTTTAAAGAACAACAACATTGACAGTATGATGCTATAGGAATGTAAAAGTAGGAACACATTACACCTAGCTCACTTAAGCTTCCATTTGTTGGAGAGAAGAAATTATTGTAATTAAGGTGCTTGGTTTGCCTGGTGAAACAGAGCACTTCCAAACCTTGCAAGTGAAAGCTGGTGTTTGTGTTGCTGTTAGTGGAGGAAGAAGCCCCTGCTTGAAAGAGTGAAGCCAACTATGTACTTTACATTGGCCTGCACTCTCTGATAAGGTTCATTTGACCCGCTAACCCCATCCGAGTGTTTTTATTTTCGATTAACAGTACAACTTTATCACACATTCCATTTCTTATGATCACATGGAGTGAGGCCAACATTTACGCAATTCCAATTTCTAACAAATGTTGACTTGTTTAGAGAGTTGAGAAACAAAAAAGAGAGACTTACCTGCATGCACAAAGTAGGCCAAGTAGAGGTCGAGCTCCTTTACAGAAACTCCAATGTGATGAGGCTGCACACACAGCCCTGGGTTCGAGCACTGTGGGGACTTTACCAGCCTTTCGCCATCAGTACTTTCAAGGGGAATACCTTTGAATAAAATCACCATGACCAGGTCCAACCTCCAGACTTTGTCTGCCTGGCGCAGACAGTCGATCCTCCTCATCTTGCCCTTCTGGTCGGGGTTGGACAGCACGCAGCACGGGGGCTTCTTCCCGGTGACGGTGAGCACAAAATCCTCCCGGAACTCTGGCCGAATGTCCTTGCGGAGCTTGGCCAAGAGGCGTGATGCCCACTTCTGCTTGACCTCAGGCTTCTCGCTGAGCAGCTCGTCCTTGACTGCACGCTCCTCTTCCTTAGACATGCGCTTCTCATGCTTCTTGAAGTACTTTCTCTTGCGGGCCTGCAGGTTGAACCATGTGTAGGCAAACGCTCGCACGTGGGGCAGCAGAGCTTCAATGAAAGGATGGAATTCATCCTGTGGAAGAGACGACCACAGGATAAAATAATTATGAATGATTTGGTGGTAACATACATTCATAGTGAAACACTTTTTTTATGTAATCGAATAAATGACAAAGCAGCAATCATCATTACAATTAATCTTGTGAAATCAGATATACATTGAGTAAACACTAATTTACTTTTATCTGAAATATGTAGGAATGCAATAAAGAACATGCACTACTACTCTTTGATAGAATATCATTCAAAAAATGACTTTTTAGAAAACAAATAATATGCAATGTCTGCCACGTTTGTATTTATGATTATTTATGTCCTTTTTTTGCGCTTGGGCCATTCTATTAACATAAGGAGAGCGGGCTAACGGAGGAGTTTCTCTGGGCCGTATGGACAAAGAGGGAGCAGTGTGAAATAGGGCCTGTCTAGGCCATGTCTTGGCTCTCTGGCAAGAATGTGGGTCTGTGGGGGTCTGCCAGAGAGGACATAGAAAAAGCAATAACCGAGTGGGAAAGCTGAAAGTCTATTTTTAACTGTTTGCCATGCAAACATATATGCGTGAGCAAACACACACACACACACACACACACACACACAAAGAGATGTACAGGCAAAAACGTTTCGCTCAGAAAACTGTTCCAAGGCTGGTACATTCTATGGGTTTTTAGCAGGGAGAGCTGCCTGCACAGCTATTAGAGCAAGAATGTGGATAGATGGCATGTTGTGGATCAGTCCGTTACACCTGCTACTAGCACAGTCACACACTGGACAATATGCTCCCTCTCAAAATCTGGCCTCACAACATAAAACAGGCCATGGAAATGTTACAGCACCACCCTACGCCAGAACAAAGCAGCACCATGCAACCAGACAACAACCTCTGAACTACTCTCTCATATTTCAACTAGTCTCGTGTCTGCAAACTCACACTGGAATATTTTCGAGGAACAAAGAAATTGTAATAATAGATAAATGACCACTACCATTAAATCTATTGAACTGACGATCACAATGACGACACAATGTTAGTCCCACTTTACTGCATGGACATTTTAGATAATTACAGTATATAAAAAAGAAACACAGCTGAGCTACCAAAGAGATGAAAGGTGCCTAAACTCCTTTGTAAAAATCATTATTATGTACTAAAAGCGTTCATTGCCGAATGAGAAAATAAAAGAGCACTGGAACCTGAAATCTTTACCTTTAAATTAAACAAATACCTCCGGACATACGGATACACCGTTTTAACTCAAAAGTATAAGTGTGCCAATTCCAAGCACTCCGTTTCAATTTTGTACCAGCATGCCACACTAGATCATGCTATAAGCAACAGAGCAGATATGCTTCTCTTCTAGGTGAGTTGTTACATGCATATGTACAGTGAGTACATAGTTTGTCTGGACTGTGGGTCACGGCACGGGACTAACAGTACATTTTCAGATGCACCAATGAAATCCAATCAAATGTAATAAACAATAAGAAATCACCACTCCAACAGGGACGTGTTTTAATTTCCCAAACACACTCAGTAGAGGTTAGTGAAGTAATGAGTGGTCTGGAGTAGGCTTCACCTCAGGCCATCTTACCACCCCGGCCATGCAAAATGTGCTCAACTACAAATGTAGGATCTGAATTTGAGCCAGTGCAAAATGTGCTCAACTACAGATGTAGGATCTTAATTTGAGCCAGTGCAAAATTAGCTCAACTACAGATGTAGGATCTTAATTTGAGCCAGTGCAAAATGTGCTCAACTACAGATGTAGGATCTTAATTTGAGCCAGTGCAAAATGTAGGATCTTAATTTGAGCCAGTGCAAAATGTGCTCAACTACAAATGTAGGATCTTAATTTTAACCAGTGCAAAATGTGCTCAACTACAAATGTAGGATCTTAATTTGAGCCAGTGCAAAATGTACTCAACTATTCATAGATCAAAGACCTTTGTCCTCATCTTGATATGTGGAAATACTGTACCTCTGACTGGGATGGCATGACACCATCCTTTTCATCGAATTTCAAAAGGACTCACACTCCCTTGTCTCATAGGCATGAAAATGGTATCGTTTTGAAAACCAGTAAATGGCGTCTCCAACTGAAGTTATTTCAGCCAATGTGCTATGAAATATAACTTCTTCATGGCTGATATGTGAATTGTTATTTGTGGTTTCTGTATATAATATACAGTTCCCCTGTCGCTGGGCCATTTGAACAATACCTGCATAGTCTACATTTGCCTTCTTGTTGCTTTTCAACATTAATAAAACACACACGCACAGGTGCCTCAACCATTTTATATATAGGCCTCATTTCAATATATATAATCTGCTGCATTTCCACTAACAAACCCTAGAATAGTGTATATTTACTGATAAAAGTGTGTCAGTAGACATGTTAAGTTAAACTTCCAGCTATGAAGTTTGTTTTCTTTCTGTACACTTTGGTGACAGATCTAATGTTTCCAAATAACAGGCCTGTAACAACAGCTCATGAATAACTGTAATTTAGAATAGAAGCAATGATGGTAATCCCCTCCTACTGACACCCACGCCACAACACAGAGGTACTTATGAGAGTGTGTCGACGAGCTTACTTTCTCCTCTCCATGCCCACAACAGTAAACAGACTCAAACAGAGCAGACCATTGCTAATCAAATTGGAGCAATTGCACAAAGGCAAATCTTCCTGCTTTCACTAAGTTGCTGCGGACTCAAACACCCTCATGTAGGCTGTAAGGGGCATGTTTTTCCAAACTCATGCAATGTGCACAACTGTTTCTGTCCTCGCATCTCCTCCATGTCTAGACACAAACGGTACCATGTGCCTCAAAGACAGTACGCAAAGACACATTTTGGCAATTATCAATAGTTTTTCTACGATTGCACAAAGAATGTCAACGTTAAATTCTAGGTATAATATTTAATGCTTTGCAGTGAACAAAAAATATGGAAGTGCTTTAGGCATGCCTGTCTTGTATACGATTCGACCCACAAAAAACTTGGCAGATATGCCAAATATAATTGAATCAATTGAAAGACTTTGATAAGCATTTTTGCCCAAATAAGATGATAATACACACAGTGTTTTTGTAATATATCATTCAACTGTCAATACTTCATTTGCCAATTAGAACAGATTCTGTTTTATACATCTGAGATTAATTGTAGTACATGTGAATTCACCTAGTCATGTTTTAAGAAATAAAAAACAGATCCAGGCAAAATTAGGATGAATAAATATGTGAGACATTTCTCCAAATGTCCCTTCTCAAGTTAGTGTCCATCAACTAATATCAGGTTTCAGTCTTCTCCTTTGGGCCCATTTCAGTTATGCCTTAAAGTATATGCACTGTACATTCTTATGAAATATTAATAGATAAATATTCAGGACTTATCAGTAATCCTTGGCACTAGAGGTAAAGGAGCACTAATGGTTTTGAAATGGTCTTCCATTGTAAAGGTTGGCAAGTCCAGGACCAGAACCCATCATTGCTATTAAGTCAGGTACTTGTCATTTACATCAATTTGCACCAATAATGTGGTCATATTGACAAAATGTTAGAAAAAAATAGGCTTTATCCCAAAATAATAATGAAAAGTACATGTATGAAAACATGAAATCAATTTAGGGAAATATTATCAAAACTTAAATGATGTTGATAGTTAAATACAACTGATTTGAGACAAGGCCAATAGATAGGCCTATTGGTGGCCAATATTAAATCAATTTCAAAAACTTAAACACTTGCATCCATTCTACTGTGGCCTTATGCAGCTATAGCCAAATAAAAGAATTCCGCACACACAAAAAATCCATCCGAACTTTTACAATTCAGTTTCTGCCCTCCAATAATGAGAAGAAACAGAAGAAAAAAAATCTATGTTGTTATAACATTGTAATATGTGAACAATTATAGCTACAGTTAATAAGTGCGTTTTTTCTCTGTTAATTTAAATGCGTATATAGGTCCTCCGTTCTGTCACCTCACCAAACCTGTAACACTATGTCTGGAATATAGATAGACCTTTTCTGCGTCTTCCTAACACGCAGCTGCAACTTTCCTCCTGGAAATCTTCCATTTAGCCCAGGCTACACGTATGGAGAATATCTTCTCATCTTAAAACAAACCCATAACTGTATTATGATACATTTGCTAAAATGATATTTAGATATTTTAGGAAAGACAGATCCGATAACACTTTTAAACATTAACGACATGGATATGCAACTGATCATTTAGCAAGCTATTCCACTAGCGTTCCCACCTTGAATAACTTTTGGTCTTCAAACCACCATATTTCGGGCTATGAAACTCAAACAATAATAATTCAAGTCCAAGAAAAGACAACTATCTTGTAGCACAGAAAGTTGTTGAATAATTCTTAAATATAATCGAAGCTCTTGAGCAAGTGCATGCTACATGTCACTCATAGAAGAAAAAAAATACTATTCATAAAAATCGAATATAATAGTAGCCTAGTAGCCTATTTGAAATGTCCCAACTTGTGTTTTCCCCGTGCACATGGCTCACGGCAAAGTTCAATGCCAGAGAGTGGCTAAGTTTAATGCCAGAGACTGGCGGGGACCCGATACAGTGGAACAGTTGTAAAGAAATGCAGCAACATTTTAAATTCATAAAAGTTGCTGCTGCCAAGAACAACCAAAATCGAAAGCTTACAACACTGATCCTAATTTTGAATATTTTTGGATTCAATTTAGACCCAGCAAATTGCTGTCTTTTAAATATCGTGTTCAAAGCAGTAATCGATAAAAAGTGACAACTGCATAGATGTTAAACACCCAAAGTGCAGGGATCTGGAAGCCGGCGAGGGAAGCTTTGGAAAATGATGTACCCATGTTAAAACATAGCGTGCATTCATTCATATCAAATATGTGGAAAGACACGCCGATAGCACCGTGCACATGTAATTTATAGGAAAGGTCACCTTCATTTTTTGATTGAAACTATGGATACAAAAAGTAGTCCAAGTTAAAGCGCGGTTGACACCGAGATAGGCTATGTCTAACATGAACTAAAATAGACATGCATATACGTGTGTATATATATATGTAGGAGGTAGGCACCATCCGCCATGTGGTAGTTAGTTCAGATGGCTCTGACAAACCAGGAATGCTAAGCCTACTGCACACAAACTTATATGCCTTGAGCAACGTTAGTCCATATCGTTCTGTCCCTGAGGAAGAAAGCATGAATGCAACAAAAATGGTTAAAGACAGATGAAAGCCTCACTTACCTGTGTTAGGCATAGTGGTGAATACATATCTGCTGTATCTAATCTTGGATTTGGAGGGTGTATGTATGTGTGTGCGCGTGTGTTTGGGTTGCTGTAACGGGTCTGCGTGTGTATGTGTGTGGGTGTGTGTGTGTATGTGTGTGGGTTTGTCCGTGTGTGCTCTTGTATGCGCGGTGGCTGTGTCCGTGTGTGTGAAAAGAAAAAAAAGGAGAGACAGGGAGAAAGGAGAGAGAAAAATACAGCCTGCTTCTTGCTTTCACATTTCCAACTCTGCGAACTGCAACGAACGCTTCACCGCTGCATAGAGCTGAACTTTAACCCCGCCTCGAGTTACAACGCTTCCACTCTCCGCATTCATCTACCGTACAGTGCAGTAAAAGCCGTAGAGCAGTCCCTTTGTCAAAGAACTCATAACTTTCACCAGAGGCATATTAAACAATAAAAGAAAAGTCCCAAAGCAGACCGGCTGCAGCGGAGGTTAAAAATCACAGGAAAGAGGAAAAAATAAGGAATCTTCGGACCGTCCAAATCTTTATATCTCGTATTAATACCGTTACCGGACTCGGTAAGAGATCTCTCATTCACTCCACTGAAACCTTGCAAAAACCGAAAGCATTGAAGGCATGTGGTGTGGCTTGCTTCACGGTGGAGCGAACTCTGACATGAGTCTGTCGGATTTACGAACGAGAAGGGTGCGGTAGATAATGATTGTAGTAATGCCTCTGAACACCCAACCAATTGCTTGTTGCTGAAGCCGGACAGATGGTTTCCGTTTAGAAAATAATCTTAAACAGGAGACGATAAAGTGAATCCGTTTTGCGTCTGTCCTGTATATGGCGAAGAGGAGGATTTTGTTCTTTGGATTATATACGAGGATTCAGCACCCGATCTACATTTATATAAGGTTGAGTCGAGCACGTTGTTTATCTTTTAACCGCGGAGAGGAGCCACAACAGCATACACTGAGTTCCATACAACTACAGTTCACTTTTGTACACTGTGTCCGGAGGACAAACTCCTGTGCTCCCCTCTCACCATAGCTCCCAAAGTATCAACGCTTTTAAGGAAGTAGGCTACTGAGACCAACAATGCAATGAACATGTGGGGCAGTAATATAGCCTATATGCTTACATAGCCTGCAATGAACATGCGGGACAGTAATATATAGCCTACATAGCCTATTTAAATGTTCAAATTATAAACAGCCTACTTGAGCCCCTAAGCCCCGGCATGAAATGGCTTTTCAAAGTGATGCAAACAACGCGAACCTATCAATTTCAATCAGGAAGAGCAGGGATCGCGTAAAGCTGCAACACCAACACTCCTAAATAAATGTTCTTATATGACGTTTGAAGCAAATGAGACGGTGTATAGCCGGGAGGAGAGAGCTCGAGGGATCACCACACACTCGACAGGGGATATAACGCCCCTTTTGAACAAATGCTTAACTTTAAAATTCCTCAGACTAAGTAGGCTTTACGGTATTCCATATTCCAACTATCGACATTTACAACAAGTTACAGCCTAATTATAATTATTTGTCATCATTGACATTAATAGGCTATTAACCTGTAACTAGGCTATTCGTCTATTATTAGTATTGGCTGATTCCAACTGACATATGCTACATTAAATGTAAATCAATGTATGAGCTATCTGCTTGGCCAATTTATGTCAACTTACAAGAACTTGCACAACACATTTCATCAGAGGGGTGCACAGCGAGTGCAGACCCCAACAATTGTGCATTCAACTTTACATAACAAAACCAAGTATATCCCCACACACAATTATATAATATAAATGAGCGAGGACCATATGAGAGATAAGATTAGGCTACCACTCATTTTCCTCACTCACATGCCATTATGTAAGCATGAGCAAGATGTTCTCCTAACCTCAGCGAAGCCACGGATATTATCCAAACCCAAAGCATCGCGCAACTCCAGCACGCACGCATTAATACCGCATTAACATTGGATGCTTGAAACTTATTTCATTGAGTTTCAATCATAACCATCTATACAAAATATCAATTGTAATGAAATATGTAGTGGACAAACTTTTTTTAAAGCATCAAAGAAACAATTGTATACTTGGCAATAGTGAAAACAATGTGCTTAAAGCATGCGTAATAACTTGGCTATAGCGCCTACATCAAAAGACTGAACAACATTTTACAACATTCCATAATGTGTTACTCCTAAAGTACTATACTACCCAAACGCCAAAGGTTGACATTGGTAGCCTATTGTGTGCTTCACCTGCCCTTACAGACATGTAAGGGTTAATATTAATCGAAATAAAGGCAACAAAGCAATACTCGCATTTTAGAGGCCCATTTACAGTGTGTTGTAAACAAAAGTAAGATAAATACTAATTAGTCTACAGTAAAGGCGTCCAACATTTGGTGTGACGAAGTATTTTGACGGATTTCTTTCCAAATATCAGATTGGCCGAACATAAATTCGAGCAGCCCGTACAGAATCAACAGTGTGTGTGTGAGTCATGAGTGTATTCTGTTTCTGTATGGGCTGTTTGAATTTGTTTTTAGTGAACAACTTCCGTCCAGAGGGAGAAGTCATTTGTGCGCCCTCTAGAAAATCGCCAGGGAAGCGACCACAAGTGGCGAGTGTGGTCTCTGCTGCATCTGAACACTCTCCACACACACCTGCAACAAGACAGCGAGACTCCGCAATCAAATGCATGCCTATTCACAGTCTAAAGGTTCATTAACATACCAGCAAGGCCAAAGGTGCACTTGCAACGATTATGCTATATTGCTATTACAGCATAATATAAGAATAAATGTAGCCAAAGGCTGCTTGAATTTACTGAAAGCACTCACACCAGCCTGAAAGGGATATTACACAACCGTTATACCTCACTGGAAGTGTTGATTCACAATTTGGACTATAGATCATGTGTTGCTCAACATTGTAAATACACATTTTCCTCAAGTAATTCATGTTAATAAATGCCTTGAAGCAAATACAAGCCACACATCATTGCGCCACAATAACCTAAGGAAAATGGTCTACGCATACTGTTCACTACCTCATGTGCTTAGACGGACACAATACGTTCAGGAGATGTATATTAGGGACTGTATTTTCTCATGTTGCAGCGCATAGAACCTCTATTGAGAATAGGCTAACGCGCTATCGGCATTTAGCCAGCCTCCCGGTATCCATGCCGTCAGTGTGACGCTAGAGCTCCGTCCGCTGATTGGACTAAACTCCATGTCACCAGGATTTCTCGGAATGGATGTATCTGCAATCGCTCGTTTACTCTGCAGAACAACTAGTTACCACATTACGAAACAATGTATCTCTCACTCTGGTCACTATGACATATCAGACGGCAACACCGGGAGTGCAGTGCTCTTCTGTTTTGTTCTAATGCCAAGTTTATTTGGCGATATCAAGATTTCCGCATTACAGCATTTGCATACCTCGCTGGCAACACAGACCAGTTTGACACGGACTATTCTCAAATCATTTTACAAAAGCAGAAGACAGACTTCTTAGCCTACATTTAACCTGTGAATAGCCTGTACACACCACCTTAATGCACATGTCCATTACTTCTCAGTGTAAAAAGAGATGGTAAGAGGTATATTTGCACGTACCATTGCAATGTATAAATTGAATATACGTGAGAAACTTTACACTGTTGCGACGAAGTGCTTCATTTTCAGCCAACTTTTGTTGTAGTCTATGTTTAATGAAAAAAGTATTAGGCTACAACTTGCTTCCGGTGTGAGTATTTTTCACCGAATCAATTAAGTATACTAAAGCGCAAGGGAAAACAGTTCTTGTTGTATTAATCCCAAAAAGAAACTATATCAGGGAGCCTTTCTTCACTCCTTGATATTTGACTACGGTCCAAATTTGGCAAAGCTGTCTCAGCTTGGTTTGTTAGACTTTGTGCAGAAGTTGCAATCGATTCAGTGAGTCCCCCTTGTTTATTTCCGCAATCGCTGCGGAATAGTAACCACGCGAACCCGGGCGGCAACTGAACGCCACTTCATTCTTGCCATCTCCTCCCCTCGCGGAGTCACATAGCCTAGTGGCATTTCAGAGTCGGAGTCGAGTGCCAGCCAGACTGCGTTCTGCTCCCGCACGGAAAACCTATTTTTTTCCACCTACATATTGCTGCATTCCGCACTCTCTTAACCCTTCCTATACATCTACCGCGCGCTTGGGACAGAGGGAGGAATGCCGTGGCGCCTACATTGAGATCGAAAAAACGTAGTAGTCTATAAATATAGGCTATAGCGCATTCTTGCTGTTTAGCACCAGAGCATTGTTGCAATGCTGGACATCTAATACATATTATAACATCACAATGAGCATCTAAGAACTCCACTGATGGTGCAAGTTTACGGCTGGTCGACAGAATCTAACACCAAATCTTTGCAGCGGACTTTCTACTGCTTCCCAATGGAGATATCGGAAAAGGTCAACCATAGGTCTGCGGAGGGTCGTATTGAATTAGAAGGCGTGCGTCATCATAGGCCTGTTTGATGCTCCTACTTTCATGTGTGCATATAAAGTGCGATTGGATTGCTACGTCAATTTATACGTGTTCATTTAGCCTGTGTGTTTGAATTGTGTGGTAGCAGGCAAGTTAAGCAGCATATCTACATGATTGAATTGTTGTGGGTTGTATTTATTACTGTGTTGATTTTGCCCTTGCGGTTGACTTCAGTTAGATATTTTGTGTGAAAGAGACCTATTCTGCAACTGCAGCCGATAGAGCTGATATTATGTATGCGAGTGTGGCTATACATTTTACAAATGGCATGACACGGAATGTGGTGGTGTTGATGATTTGCTCAAATAGCCAAATAAACAGAATTTCTCAATGACAATATGTTTTTTGCTTGTTATATGAAGTAGCCTAGCCTATGCGTGCGCACGTTTGCGCTAGCAAAGGTGACATTCCATGGAACGCCAATGAGTGTCCCTCATTGAGGTCAAAGCCTATTAACATTATTTTTAGCGATGAGGGGCGGTGGTTCCCACGCATGGTGACGTATCCTTGTGAAAACGCTTGTTGTGTGTGGAGACGTGCTGAACATGACCCTATTAACCTGCAGTAACGCTAATTTCAATGAGGCAGGCTCCAGCAGCGCATATCTTCAGTTTTCAGACTCGGTAGCCTACTGTTAAAATGTAGTTTATAAATAATTGTTGATATTTTAAGACTTCATGACCACATCCTTGTGCGCAAATGTTTCAAACCGTCATAAGCCAGCAAATGCAGTTATGTGGGTGGGAACCACATGCCCATTGACTCTGGAATTTAACGGGTAAAAAATAATGTAAAAACAAACATGAAAGATCAAAAAGACACAAGCAGCCCTATAGTCTTACGATGTAGTCTAAACTCTGATATTAAACATCTAATGAAATCCAGAAAAAGTGTTTTATATTTCATATGATCATTTGTAACATATTATTGTAATTAAAACAAGTTTGTCTGAATGGAAATATCCGGAGTTATCATTTAAGTGTTTTCTCCGGTCTCAAATGGTCCACCCTTAGGTGCAGGTTGTGCGCACCCAAAATAATATTCTAACAGGTTTGCATGAAGTGTTGGAACTGCCACAGTTCCTTTTAGTGTCGCTATTTGCCACATGCCGTACCTGTCACTGGTTACTGTAGCCTACTTTTGCCCAGCCTCTATGTAGTTCACATACAACATCCATTCCATATGTCAGGTAACCTAGCGGTTAAGAGCGTTGAGCCTGTAACCGAAAGGTTTCTGGTTCGAATCACCAAGCCGACTATGTGAAAACTCTGTCGATGTGCCCGTGGGCAAGGCACTTAAACCTATTGCTTCTGTAAGTCGCTCTGAATAAAAGCGTCTCCTAAATGACTAAACTGTAAATAGTATTGGAACCATTCGATCACAGTTACTATCGGGTGAAATATGAATATAACTGATTTATGAAATGGAACAAGTACGCCAATAAGCATATACTACAGATATTACATTAGCCAGATACAAATTAGATCTCCTGTTAAATCTATGTCAGGCTGATTGCTAAGGTGCCTTGAAAAAATCTATTGAATGCCAATATTAATTGGGCTTCAAGTCGAGTTTGATATTTTGGGTTCGAATCTGTCTCATGTCATTTAAATCACATGATTGATTTCAGATACAACTGAGAAATTATCAACTTGGCAACGTAATCAAACTGTACAAAGGGTTCACAAGAGATATGAGTTTTACGCACGGACTGGACAAAGTTTGGGTAGCGCACAAACAGGGTTTAAGGGAGATAGTGCCCTGATACGCTTAAGGCCTATAAACAATTATCAATACTTACAGTCACAGGTTTGTTACATTCATATATCATGTGGTTTATCTATTCATTACCGCAAAAATAACATATCAAGGAATTGGTGTGTAATGTTAAATTTAAGCCTAAAAGGTGAACACATACATTTATTCAAATTCCAGATTAAACCAATACAATGCGCATATCCTGATTTGTATTGCTGCTTGTTTTATCGAGTAATATCGGTCCAGTTCTTAGCAAAATCCCGCAACAAGAATGGCTCAAGAGACGCCTTTATTTTATTTTCTGCCAGGTTCTGCACAAAAAATGCTCAAAGCCCCAGCAACCAAGCCAGTATACTATGCCCAATATACTATGCCCAATCAAGAAGGGGCAGGGGGCTGCGCGCTGTTACAAAAACATTATATGGATAGCAAACACTGGAATAACCAAGTCGAATATAACCTATACGTTTTGAGACGTTGTCAAACTCAGGGTGATGTATTAGACATCAGAATATTAAGGATGAGTTGGAACACCAGAAAACTACATTTTGGATTCTGTCATTCTCCGAAAGCTTCTGCGAGTGCAAGGTAAAGCAAGTTTGGAGGATCAAACCCCCCAGAACGGTGATTACAGGGCTATTCTTGAAGTGAAATATGGTCAAAAGACTGTCATATGCGCGTTTGCGAATACAGATTAAAGAGGAAGAAGTGCCTACACGCATTGTCACCAACATTGTCGCCAACTTTCAGATGTACAAGTTATTTTCACAGCTCCAAAGTTCTGATCTGACATTTGCAGAGGTAATCAAAAGAGTTGGTGCAAACTTGCATAGATATTAAAGGGTATTCGGCCATTTCATTATCGGCAGTAAATCGAATCAAGCATGTGACTTAACTTGATTCATAATTGAATAAAATAGTTGGTATTCGTATTAAGACGTGTGTTAGTAGTTTGCGTTAGCCTGTTGGGATAGTGCAGTAAAACAGAGGTCGTAGGCTATTCTTCATGTCATCAATCTTACTAATAACTCACGACTAAAACAGCTGAAAACCTGCAATTCTGGGCACTGCCCAAAAAACATGAAACGTGAAGACTATGGTCACAGCCTAAAACAGAGTTCTGAAAAGCGTTTATTCTACGTGCCACGTTCTTCGATGTGTAAAGGAAACGCTGTTCCAATATGTTTGTTGTAGGCAAGGATGAGAACTCAAAATACATTTATACAGACGATTTGGGGTAATCAAATACTTGTCGGCTGTTTCGAAGCAAACAATTTAAAGACGTTTGGCGACCTGCTGCTAATGCCTCACCGAAATCTAAACTTTTACGGTAAATGGAGATGAGACTTGTTTTTGTTGTTGTTGTGATGTTTAATGTAGAATAGATTATCTCCCCTAGCTGCAGGTCGACTCTTATAAAATATGGTGAGAACGGTATAGTGTAATCCCATTTTCAATCACCCATGGCGGGCTAGACAGACACCGTTTTTTATCCATCTTGACAACTTTTAGACTAAATCAGGTAATCAAAAGTCTGCTTTGAGGTAGAGGTACACCATTCTGAACGCATATGTAACTCATTAATTTGGGATGGGTTATTTGCAAAAACAAGCTACCCATAATCTAAAGCTCCTTAATGCTACTATATTGGAGTGGTTTGAGCATTATATTTTTGTTCAAATATAGGCCTACCTGTGAATGAACTGAATACACGTGTCTAGAATTGGCATAAAAGGCCTATTAAATGGAAACATTTGCAACACCAAAGTACTGTTAGGTATAGCCTATTCCATTACAATAAAATGTTGCTATCTGTTTTTGCCATTCAAGGATGATGTCCTAAAAATGTTCAGATTTTTGTTATGTACATTATGTTCAGATGGTGCATGATTTGAACAATGCATAAAATAAGTGTTCCAAGGCCTTATAACCAACATATTTATAGACAGGACAGGATAGAAGTCTTGCAATTGTGTTATTGACATTCATTGAAATAGAAGAAAAATTATACAGCCGATTTTGAACTACAAATTAATTACACATGCCTATATTCAACTAATATATTTGTAATCATGAAGTCACTCAAAAACTATTTGTTTGTCAATACAAACATATATAGGCCTAAATGAACTACATAATCAAGAAATGCATGTTTAATGTTTTCATCGTCATTAAATCGACAGATTTGAAGGACAGGGGGATTTGTGTCTTTGAGCACCAAAGGAGTCATTCATAAATGTTCGTTATTTCGATGCCCAGTGTCATGTAAAAATCTACATGACACCCTGCCTCAAATAAACCCTCTCTGCACATTAAAGGAGGTCGACACTCCATCTAGAGGTTCATCATCGAAACTACCTTATCTGAGCTTCTATCAGAAATAACAGTATAGGCTACTGTGCACTGATATTCGTCTGTGCACATCGTTTCAAACGGGCATGGGTTAGGTATGAACTTTTCATTTACGAACTGATATTTTTTTCCTTGCGAAATTACATTGTTTTGAAGTATGGCCCCAAAACTGTGTCGATAGAAGTAGCTACTCATGATATAAGAACTCAACAACCCATATTGTTTGTGCTTATTGTAGGCTATGACATACAATAATAGGCCTATCTCTAAAATAGGACCTCATCAAAAGTAGGCTACATGGTGAAAACGAACACTATACTCCCAGTACCTCTATATTCAACTGTCTGAACATTCAATGCATAAATTATTTTTTTTGGAGATGGAATATGGAATATTATTAAAGACGTTACAAAGATCAGAGGTCTTCCTCGTAATGGATTTAATTATTAAAGCATCAATCTGCATCCTGATATAATTTTTTACCAAATAAATGTGTATTTGAAGCCAACTTCTGTCTGGATGCAGTAAAATGAACAATACATTCTCAAAAATATAATTATAAAAATAAATAGAATGCATAGACAAAAAAACAAATTCACAAATGTCCGTACGTATTTTCCTGTTATTCTCTCGAATAGATTAGTTACATTTAAATAAATGCATCATTTAACAATAACCCTATAATAACACGTTTTTGAAGCAATGATAATTAGTTGTTATTTACTATACAATGCATACATTTTATTACATTATATATATATATATATATATATTTTTACAATTGCAGTGAAAATATATGCCTTAATTTTCTAAAGTGGTCTTTATATAAATTAATTCGGTAATTGCATTTTGGATACCATTTCTTTAACATCTACTATTAACAAGCAATGTTCTGTTTTTAAGACCGTTGGTTGATATTACGTGATCTGGTTGATATTACGCGATCTGGTTGTATAGATGATCTTGACCTGAATAAAATACCCGCTAAACTGCAACCTACGTCATAGTGCACTGTCTGCCTGAGAAACGCGCGGTTCCACTCCTCTTGACACAATTCCCAATTATATGATGGGAGGGAGGTCTTTCAACACTCAATCTCCAACATTACAATTCTGAGGCAATTGGGTCTTGCACCACCACTCAACAGTGAACTATATAGGCTCTATACTGTACTTTGAACATGTTAGAAGTGTTTTTTTTTTTACCATCACCCAGCACTTTTTCATAAACACACTAATTTAAGTGGACCCATTCTCACACTTCCTGTGTGTGTGGTTGTGTGTCAATTTGACACAAATAAAACATGTAAAGTTTATGTGAACAAGGCTCACTGAGAGTGTGCTGCCCTGAAGTCATAATATGTTTCTGGCACACATTTCATACAAGCACTCCACACACACAAAACACCACTGCCCTGGTAACTAAAATATTCCCCAATATGTCCAAGATGGCACCTTGGGGGAGTGTGTGTGTATGTGTCTGCTAATGTAACAGTGTTGCTTCCGACCCTCTCCTCGCCCCTACCTGGGCTTGAACCAGGGACCCTCTGCACACATCGACAACAGTCACCCTCGAAGCACCGTTACCCGTCGCTCCACAAAAGGCGGCAGGTAGCGGCAGGTAGCTTAGTGGTTAAGAGCGTTGTGCCAGTAACCGAAAGGTCGCAGGTTCTAATCCCCGAGCCCACTAGGTGAAAAATCTGTCGATGTGCCCTTGAGCAAGGCACTTAACCCCAATTGCTCCTGTAAGTCGCTCTGGATAAGAGTGTCTGCTAAATGACCAATTATTATTTTTATTTATTAAAAGCCGCAGCCCTTGCAGAGCAAGGGAAACAACTACTTCAAGGTCTCAGAGCAAGTGACGTCACCGATTGAAACGCTAACTAGCTAGCCATTTCACACCGGTTACACTAACGCTGCTAGCCCAAGGGTAATTACACTATCCAGTACTGGAGCAGCTTGCCTCCGAGGCCCTTCCATAACAGCCCTTATATGAATAAAACAAGCAGCACGTCCCTTACTGTCCTGTACACTACTGTGCCCTCCAGAGAAGCCCTGGCACCAGCGTACTCTACCCAACGCTTCAACTCAACAACCAACACCGGAAACACATTACCCAAATGGAGGGGATGGTGGTTTTTACTGATTTCATCATGGACCAGTGAGAAAACAACAGTGGATTTTTAAGCCTTGGCCAGCCACATTTTATAACAAAAGCAAAGCCGCAAATGAAAAAGGTACAGCTTGATCTACTGGGTAAAAACAAGCCTATGGGCAGCCAATGCATGTGACACTTGTGTTGAGATTCCGCAATGTGCTAGCATATTCAGAGAGTGCATGGTGGCATGGGGAAGACCCTAACTCCACAGAGAGCGAGAGCGAGAGAGAGAGGGGGAGAGAGAGATATAGAGAGGGGGGGGGGGAGAGCTGCTAACGCTGGAGGTTGGCCCAGACCAGTCCACAGCTCTGGAGGTTGACCCAGACCAGTCCACAGCTCTGGAGGTTAGCCCAGACCAGTCCACAGCTCGGGAGGTTGGCCCAGACCAGTCCACAGCTCTGGAGGTTGGCCCAGACCAGTCCACAGCTCTGGAGGTTGACCCAGACCAGTCCACAGCTCTGGAGGTTAGCCCAGACCAGTCCACAGCTCTGGAGGTTGGCCCAGACCAGCCCACAGCTCTGGAGGTTAGCCCAGACCAGTCCACAGCTCTGGAGGTTAGCCCAGACCAGTCCACAGCTCTGGAGGTTGGCCCAGACCAGCCCACAGCTCTGGAGGTTGGCCCAGACCAGTCCACAGCTCTGGAGGTTGGCCCAGACCAGCCCACAGCTCTGGAGGTTGGCCCAGACCAGCCCACAGCTCTGGAGGTTGGCCCAGACCAGTCCACAGCTCTGGAGATTAGCCCAGACCAGTCCACAGCTCTGGAGGTTGGCCCAGACCAGCCCACAGCTCTGGAGGTTAGCCCAGACCAGCCCACAGCTCTGGAGGTTGGCCCAGACCAGTCCACAGCTCTGGAGGTTGGCCCAGACCAGCCCACAGCTCTGGAGGTTGGCCCAGACCAGCCCACAGCTCTGGAGGTTGGCCCAGACCAGCCCACAGCTCTGGAGGTTGGCCCAGACCAGTCCACAGCTCTGGAGGTTGGCCCAGACCAGCCCACAGCTCTGGAGGTTGGCCCAGACCAGCCCACAGCTCTGGAGGTTGGCCCAGACCAGCCCACAGCTCTGGAGGTTGGCCCAGACCAGCCCACAGCTCTGGAGGTTGGCCCAGACCAGCCCACAGCTCTGGAGGTTGGCCCAGACCAGCCCACAGTTCAGCCACCTTCTCGGCCCACACATCAACACAGAGGCCTCCCGGATCACTCACGTAACAACTTGCTCCGTTACAGTGCCAAAAATCTAACCATTACAAACCAATAAAAAACTATAAAACTGTCTCCATTAATTAGGTATGATAAGAAAAGATGGTCGCAAAAAAGGAGGAACACAAGAGGAGCTATATTTACCGGCTGCACATCTCTTTTTATTAATGACACCAAACAAATTCATTAAATGCACAAAAGAAACACAGTTTATTTATGCGTCTCTCAAGGCAGGTTTAGTTTGTTGGAAGTGTCCCCCAGGACCGAGTTTGGGAAACCATGCTTTAAAGGTCTGTGTGGATTTGGACCGCGTTCCACTTGGCATTTGAAAACGTAAAGCCCCGTCGTCCCTCAGTGTTGTCCCATTAAAAAAGAAACCCTCGTATCATCTCGGGAACGAACAAGCTGCTCCGCTATTTGCTCAGTGTCTGAGCGGTATCAGCAGAGCCTGGGCCAGGTCTCTAGCCTGGAAGCCTTGCGCGGAGCAGAGCGATACAGTGCGGCACGCTAACAGAAGCCCTGATAAAAAGGGAAGCCAGTTGTGCTTTGAAAGTAGAGGCTGGGTGAACAGATGGGCCCTGGGAAGAGCAGGGGGAGACCGGATACCGCCACATGTCACCCCCACCAACCTCAACTGTGTGTGTGTGTGTGTGTGTGTGTTTCTGTGTAAAACAACGTGCACAATAATCACACACACACACACACACACACACACAGAGTGCTTTATCTGGCAATGGCTTTAATGAGCTGGTCCTCTTTAAACAGATACTGTAGCTCCACACACTGTGACCCTTTCCCTCTCCAGCTGCTGTTTGACAGAGTGAGGTAGTAACAGGCAGACGCTGCCACCTGCCTGCCACTGACTTGCCCCTCTCTCAACTCAGCACAGCAAACAACCAAAAGTGACAACAACTACATCCGTCATGACGAAGGCTATCTGAAACACTCCAAACCCACTACCTCAGTATCACCGTGAGGCGTCTTACAATCCAAAACCACTACCTCATACCGCCATATCACTGAGATGTACAATCCAAAACCACTACCTCATACCTCCATATCACTGAGATTTACAATCCAAAACCACTACCTCATACCTCCATATCACTGAGATCTACTATCCAAAACCACTACCTCATACCTCCATATCACTGAGATCTACTATCCAAAACCACTACCTCGTACCTCCATATCACTGAGATCTACTATCCAAAACCACTACCTCATACCTCCATATCACTGAGATCTACTATCCAAAACCACTACCTCATACCTCCATATCACTGAGATCTACTATCCAAAACCACTACCTCATACCTCCATATCACTGAGATCTACTATCCAAAACCACTACCTCATACCTCCATATCACTGAGATCTACTATCCAAAACCACTACCTCGTACCTCACCACTAGGCCACTCTGATACACTGCAGAAGCCCCAGCACCTCCACCTACAGACAGTGATTGTCATCATAATGGAGGTTATAGGACGTGTCAAGGTGGCGAGACCTGCAGCTGTTCTGGGCCGGACTGTAGTAGAGTCGCCAAGTCAGCAGCCAGAAAGAATCCAACTGATACATCATACACTGGGAGGGATGTGTCAAAAACTGATGCAAGTATGGCTCATCCATGTGTAAATATACAACAGCTCAGATTTCTCCCTCAGCGTCCCTCTCTGGAACAATACAAGCAGCTAAGAACTTGTATGTGGAGGGGTCAAACATGGAGAGGTCCGAAAATAGTGGTATGTGGAGGACAGTCGGAGAACAAGAAGTACATTTCTTCCTTTCTTTTCCTCAGAAAGACACTGACACCCCCCCCCCCCCCCCCCCCCCCCCCCGCCCCCCACACCCACATCCACCCTCCCTCCAACAGATTGCCCACGCATACCAGGTTTGGTAGGGCCCAACCTGACAAGGAGCCCAAAATTATTTAGACTATAAAAGAGGCCTGCGGGCGAGTTTCTAACGTAAGCAAGCTGTTGGCATGGCCAGGCATATGCTGGGTCTAGCTCACACAGATCCCCCCTCCCCCTCCCTCCTGCTGTCTACTAGGCAGGCAGGCCTGGAAGTAGCTGCCCGCAGCAATCTAGCATGGATGTGACCTTCTCTCCTCACTACATTAGGGCTTGGAGATGTGGTCCAAAATACATCCAACACAATTCAAACCATTAAATGATGAAGGATGATAGAGGTTTTCCTATTGGACAAAACCAGGCGTGGCACAGCGTCTGTCTGAAAGTGTTTGCTGCCATTTGGTTCACGCAAGAAGTACTGAGGTGCCAATATTGTGGACGGCTGGAGTCCAACCGTGTCTGGTGATATTGTAACCCAGACATATAGGGTTCAACTCAGAACGTGGCGCTGCATGGCCCATTGCATTATAGAAGATGTCTCCGCTCACAGGCTCCACTGTAGTTAAGGGGTTTTGTGTGTGTGTGTGTGTGTGTGTGTGTGTATGCATGCAGCTGATGAAGTGGCTTTGCCCCACAGATAGGCTAGACACACCGAGATGCGCGCACACACACACACACACACACACACACACACACACACACACACACACACACACACACACACACACACACACACACACACACACACACACACACACACACAAAGACACCTGACAGCTGTTCCCCCCCCAAAAAAAAAACCAGGAGATCTGCACACACAGCTGGATGTGGAGACAGTACCATCCCTCCCACCCCTCACCTCCACAGCATAGCTCCCCAACACAGCCCACCAAGGCATGGTGGTGTATTTGACAGGTGACTGGGATAAAATGAACTAAAGGGAGGATTCAGAAGCTATCCGCTAATTATAGTCGTTCATTCTGGAGGAGAGGGAAAGAGAGAAAGAGAGAGAGAGACTTTAGCGACTGTAACAGGCCCAGACTTTTTGGGCCCAGCTGGGAGAGATGAGAGAGTAGAGAGAGAAATGGTTGGCTTGCACTGCACTAACCATAATGAAAGACGAACTGGTAAAAGATGGTTGTAGATCTGTGAGGAAAAACCCAATAGCTACTTGTGTAAATTAATAAAATAAATTATTTTATAAATAGCAGTTCCCACTTGTTCCTGAATAACTGACTAAAGTGCACTAAGCTGTTTCTCATACATACAGCTTTATTATTGTAGAGCTGGTTGGCAAAGGTTAAGGTGACTGTTCCCCAGGCTAACGAGATCAGTCTACCCATCGCCACGATAGCATAATCGTTTAATGCTTCTTTAATTGAAATACCACCATCCTATACTTTCAGTGTGTATGTGGAGATAGACTGAAGACTGGGGCCTAGCGTCTTCTGTATAGTCATTCCCTATCCCTTGTATGGGTGGGATGTCTGCTGTGAGCTATAAAGCTGCATTGTAGACGGTGGCAGTAGCAGCCATGGGCCTTTCTGGCTTCTCTCCGTGGAGCGGCATGGAGAGCCCGGTGCGGGCCCCTCTCCTGGGGTGTGACTAACGAAGGGCGACAGTGCCAAGGCAGGAGAGGGCCGCGTCCCTGCCAGGGAGCTCCGCTCGGCTCGGCTCAAGGCCACCTTTGTTGTGGGCTCACTATCTTCCCACAACAGGCCGAAGCTGATTAAATCCCTTTTAGAGACCCCAAATCATCTTGATGAGCTCCCGCGCTCCCCTTTAATGTCTTAATTTGCCATACATATTTATTTTGTAGCTTACTGTTGAGATGAGGGGAGGTGGGGAGGAGGGGAGAGGAGAGAGGATAGGGAGGGGGAGGTGGAGAGGAGGGTTTGTAGGTTGTCTTGTCTGTAGGGAGTGTGCGAGAGTGGGTAGGGGAGGTGAAGAGGGGATGGAATGGAGAGGGAGATGGAAGGTTAGGAGTGAGAGGAGAGAGATGGGTTTCTGTGAGTTGGGGAGGAGGGAGGTGGTGAGTAGGAGAGTAGGGTAGTGGTAGTTGGGGAGGAGGGAGGTGGGATGTGGGCGAGGGAGTGGGGAGGAGGGAAGGATGAGCGCTGAGGTGGAGAGGAAGGGATGTGAAGGGATTAAGTCAGAAAAATGCCCAAAGCCCCCTTCCCATCCCCAAAAAGGGGGAGCTCCGTCGGTTTTTTTCGCTTTCCCAAGGCCACCTTTTGTTTTGTGGGCCATAACCCTTCCCCCCCGGGGGTGATAACAAGGGACGGCCAACAAGGGGGCCCTCCCCCCCGGGGGCTCCGCTGTTTGGTTTAGGCCTAATTTTTTGGCTAATTGCAAGAAAGGCCGAGGCTTGATTATCCCTATTGAGGGTCGGGATGTCTGGGGCAAAGCTCATGTAAGGTGGACGCCATGGCATTGTTCTTGGGAGGTTGGGAGGTCGTTGCAACGGGGTTGATAGAAGGGGACAGTGCAAGGCGGGAGAGGGCCGCCTGCAGGATCCGTGGTTGAAGGCCACTTTGTGGGGGGACTTCCCACAGGGAAGCTGATATCTTTTTGACCCCATCTCTTTTCTTTTCCCGTTCCTTTTGTCTTTCTTCTCATTTTTTTCTTCTTCTGTTCTGTGGGGTTGTGTTGGGGGTTTGAGGGAGGGAGGAGGTCGGAGGGGGGTTGGAGGAGGAGGGTGATGGATGGCGGTGTTGAGGGTGGGGGGGGTGTTGAGGGTGTTTGGGAGGAGGGGTTGAGGGGGAGGGGAGGTAGGGAGTGAATGAAAGTTTGTCAGGTTGGTTTGTGGGGGGGTTTGTGATGAGGGTTTGCTTTGGCTGTTTTGTGTACTTTGGTGGTGGTTTTTTGTTTGTGAGGGGTTTCGGTTGGGGGAGGTGATGGGGAAGTGTGTTTTCGTTGGGGGGTGGTGGTTTTTTGTTAGGTTTTCGTTTTGTGGAGGGTTGGTTTGTGGTGTTTGTTTTTGAGGTTTTGTTTAGATGGCTCATGTCGTTAATTCATCACTACATTATGCCTCTACATTAAAGCTGGCTGGCTGCTGGGAAAGCTTTGATCTTTTTGAATTCATATTCATTTTGCTGTGCTGTGAAACTTTGGGATTCTAACTGTTCCACTGAAAATAAGTAGCACATTGTATGGATTCTATAGATTAATTCATGAAAAGGTTTAGTGTACTACATCGACAGGTCTTATGAAAAGGGAACTCAACAGGATTCATGTTCAATTAAAATAATAATAATTAAATTAAATAAACAATTGTCACATAAAATATTGCTTTCAAGGAAATGTCTGAAGAACTAAACATAAAAAACCAAGACAAACCAAAAGAAAATCTGAATACAAAATGATCGACTAAAAGGAAATGTCTAGCACATCTTTCAAAGCAGCTCCAGCCTTGGAGTAATGTCTCCCCTTGGTGGCGATTGACTGCCAGTGCACAGCACCGAGTTAATTAGTGATTCAATGAAACAAAGTACATTACTGCATCAAGTAACACAGGATTAACATAAAGATCCAGTCCATAAAAAAAAATTGGAGGCCCCTTACACTTCAGTGTTGTGATGCAAAATTCTAGCAAAATGTATAGCGCATAGAATTAAAAAGGTATTGTCGGACATTATTCATTCTAATCAGACAGGTTTTTTACATGGGCGATACATTGGAGATAATATAAGGCAAGTACTGGAAACAATAGAACACTATGAAAAATCTGGGAAACTTTACCGGCCCCGTGTAGCTCAGTTGGTAGAGCATGGCGTTTGCAACGCCAGGGTTGTGGGTTTGATTCCCATGGGAGGCCAGTATGATAATGTATGCACTCGCTAACTGTAAGTCGCTCTGGATAAGAGCGTCTGCTAAAATGTAAATGTTTATATATAAATGCCTGGAGCATTTCAATTTTGGACAATCTCTTATTAATTGGGTTGAAATCATGTATAGTAAACCTAGGTGTAAAATAGTAAATAATGGCCATTTCTCAGAGAGTTTTAAACTGTCAAGAGGAGTGAAACAAGGTTGTCCACTATCGGCATATCTATTTATTATGGCCATCGAGATGTTAGCTATTAAAATCAGATCCAACAATAATATCAAGGGATTAGAAATCCAGGATTTAAAAACAAAGGTGTCATTGTATGCTGATGACTTTTATTTTAAATCCACAACTTGAATCCCTCCACAGACTCATAGAGGATCTAGATACATTTTCTAATCTCTCTTGATTACAACCAAATTATGATAAATGTACTATTGGATCACTAAAAAATACAATTTTTACATTACCATGTAGTTTACCAATAAAATGGTCTGATGGTGATGTTGATATACTCGGAAGACATATCCCAAATGAAATAAATAAATCTCACTCCAATACATTTTAATAGAAAGTTAGCAAAAATAGATAAGATCTTGCTACCATGGAAAGGAAAATACCTGTCAATTTGTGGAAAAATCACCCTGATTAACTCTTTAGTATTATCCCAGTTTACCTATTTGCTTATGGTCTTGCCTACGCCTAGCGAACAGTTTTTAAAATGATATGAGAAAAAAATATTCCATTTTATTTGGAACGGCAAGCCAGACAAAATTAAACTGGCCTATTTATATAATGAATATGAATTCGGAGGACAGAAATTATTAAGTATTAAAGCATTAGACCTATCACTAAAAGCTTCAGTCATACAAAAGTTATACTTAAATCCGAACGGGTTCTCTAGCAAATTAGTAAGATTGTCTCACCCAATGTTCAAGAATGGCCTTTTTCCCTTTATTTAGATTACAACCTCTCACTTTAAGTTATTTGAAAAGGAAATAATCTCCCAAATATCACTATTTCTAAAACAAGCCATAGAAAGTTGTTTGCAATTTCAATTTAATCCTCCAGAAACGATAGAACAAATATTGCAACAAATATTGTGGTTAAACTCAAATATACTAATAGATAAAAAAACATTATATTTTTTGAAAATGTTTAAAAAAACGTATAATCTTCATAAATGATATTATCGGTAGGAATGGTGGAGTTATGTCGCACATGCAGCTAACAAAAACATATGGAAATGTCTTCTCTACCCAAAATTACAACCAAATAATTGCAGCATTACTGCAAAAATGGAAGCGGAAAGTGGAAGGGGGAAAAAGTAAGGAACTTGTCTGTCGGCCCTGCATTAAAGAACATAATTGGTTAAAGAAAATTGTGATAAATAAAAAAGTAAACCAGTTTCATTTAAGGACCAAAGGATTGACAGCCGTCCCATATAGATTGCAAAATAGTTGGGAAGAGATTTTTGACGTACCGATTCCATGGCATAGTGTTTATGAACTGATACGCAAAACGACGCCGGATTCAAAACTTTTTCAATTTAAATTATTATATAAAATTATTCCTACCAATAGAATGTTATTTATAAGGGGGATACAATCTTCCCAGCTCTGCAGATTTTGCTGCGAAGAGACAGAATCATTAGATCATTTGTTTTGGTACTGTCCATTTGTAGCTTGTTTTTGGACACAGGTCCAGGAATTGCTGAAGGATTGCAATATTTACCTGGAGCTAACCCTGCAGATAGCACTACTGGGTGATCTGAAAAGTCATAGTCAATCGATCAATAATATAATAATACTTTTAGCAAAATTGTTTATTTTCAAGTCCTTCACGGCGTAGTGTGTTACCAATTGTTTTCTTGGTGACTATGGTCCCAGCTGCCTTGAGATCATTGACAAGATCCTCCCGTGTAGTTCTGGGCTGATTCCTCACCGTTCTCATGATCATTGCAACTCCCACGAGGTGAGATCTTGCATGGAGCCCAGGCCGAGGAGATTGACTTCTTTTTTTTTTCTTTGTGTTGCCTT
>LR778263.1:50612294-50658215 GCA_902810595.1 Coregonus sp. 'balchen'
AGTGGCTGGATCCTTACGGAGTCCAGTGGATCCTTACGGAGTCCAGTGGCTGGATCCTTACGGAGTCCAGTGGCTGGACCCTTACGGAGCCCAGTGGATGGATCCTTACGGAGTCCAGTGGATGGATCCTTACGGAGTCCAGTGGCTGGATCCTTACGGAGTCCAGTGGCTGGATCCTTACGGAGTCCAGTGGCTGGACCCTTAAGGAGTCCAGTGGATGGATCCTTACGGAGTCCAGTGGCTGGACCCTTACGGAGTCCAGTGGATGGATCCTTACGGAGTCCAGTGGATGGATCCTTACGGAGTCCAGTGGATGGATCCTTACGGAGTCCAGTGGATGGATCCTTACGGAGTCCAGTGGCTGGATCCTTACGGAGTCCAGTGGCTGGATCCTTACGGAGTCCAGTGGATGGACCCTTACGGAGTCCAGTGGATGGATCCTTACGGAGTCCAGTGGATGGATCCTTACGGAGTCCAGTGGATGGATCCTTACGGGGTCCAGTGGATGGACCCTTACGGAGTCCAGTGGATGGATCCTTACGGAGTCCAGTGGCTGGATCCTTACGGAGTCCAGTGGATGGACCCTTACGGAGTCCAGTGGATGGACCCTTACGGAGTCCAGTGGATGGATCCATACGGAGTCCAGTGGATGGATCCTTACGGAGTCCAGTGGCTGGATCCTTACGGAGTCCAGTGGATGGACCCTTACGGAGTCCAGTGGATGGATCCTTACGGAGTCCAGTGGATGGACCCTTACGGAGTCCAGTGGATGGACCCTTACGGAGTCCAGTGGATGGATCCATACGGAGTCCAGTGGATGGATCCTTACGGAGTCCAGTGGCTGGATCCTTACGGAGTCCAGTGGATGGATCCTTACGGAGTCCAGTGGATGGATCCTTACGGAGTCCAGTGGATGGATCCTTACGGAGTCCAGTGGATGGATCCTTACGGAGTCCAGTGGCTGGATCCTTGTAGAGTCCAGTGGATGGATCCTTACGGAGTCCAGTGGCTGGATCCTTGTAGAGTCCAGTGGCTGGACCCTTACGGAGTCCAGTGGCTGGATCCTTGCATCCTACCTGACAGGTCGCTCCTACTAGGTGGCGTGGTGAGAATCTGTCTCCGCATCACGTGCTCTCACCACTGGTGTCCCCCAGGGCTCAGTTCTAGGCCCTCTCCTATTCTCTCTATACAACAAGTCACTTCGCTCTGTCATATCCTCACATGGCCTCTCCTATCATTGCTACGCAGACGACACACAATTAAATTTCTCCTTTCCCCCTTCTGATAACCAGGTGGCGAATCGCATCTCTGCATGTCTGGCAGGAATATCAGTGTGGATGTCGGATCACCACCTCAAGCTGAACCTCGGCAAGACAGAGCTGCTCTTCCTCCCGGGGAAGGACTGCCCGCTCCATGATCTCGCCATCACGGTTGACAACTCCATTGTGTCCTCCTCCCAGAGTGCAAAGAACCTTGGCGTGACCCTGGACAACACCCTGTCGTTCTCTGCTAACATCAAAGCAGTGACCCGATCCTGCAGGTTCATGCTCTACAACATTCGCAGAGAAAGCGGCACAGGTCCTAATCCAGGCACTTGTCATCTCCCGTCTGGATTACTGCAACTCGCTGTTGGCTGGGCTCCCTGCCTGTGCCATTAAACCCCTGCAACTTATCCAGAACGCTGCAGCCCGTCTGGTGTTCAACCTTCCCAAGTTCTCTCACGTCACCCCGCTCCTCCGCACACTCCACTGGCTTCCAGTTGAAGCTCGCATCTACTACAAAACCATGGCGCTTGCCTACGGAGCTGTGAGGGGAACGGCACCTCTTTACCTTCAGGCTCTGATCAGACCCTACACCCAAACAAGGGCACTACGTTCATCCACCTCTGGCCTACTAGCCCCCCTACCTCTATGGAAGCACAGTTCCCGCTCAGCCCAGTGAAAGCTATTCGCTGCTCTGGCACCCCAATGGAGGAACAAGCTCCCCCACGACGCCAGGACAGCAGAGTCACTGACCACCTTCCGGAGACACTTGAAACCCTACCTCTTTAAGGAATACCTGGAATAGTATAATAGTAATCCTTCCCCCTTTACTACCACTGTCTTTTGTCTAAACTAACACTTGACTTATTTCACCTGCTAGCACTGACTTGCTTAAAGAAATGTACTTATTGTGATCGAGATGTAGTTGTCCCCAGACCCTTATAGGCCTTTCTATGGGTGTCTGAAGAACTGAGAGGGATGGGAGGAGATCACACCAGTGCCACTGCTATGGCTGGAGAGCTCTGCCCATTTACATTGAAGTCAATGACAAGATCCTTTTCTCCTGTTAGAAGTGACTTAGTCCAAGGACAACATGAATAAATATAATAAAATGTTATATTATTTATCAGATAAGACACTGTGGTGACAGTAGAGCCCATGGTCCTTATGGTAAGTCTAGGGTTAGGGTTAAGCCCATGGTCCTTACGGTAAATCTAGGGTTAGGGTTAGGGTTAAGTCCATGGTCCTTATGGTAAGTCTAGGGTTAGGGTTAGGGTTAAGCCCATGGTCCTTTCAGTAAGTCTAGGGCTAGGGTTAGGGTTAAGCCCATGGTCCTTTCGGTAAGTCTAGGTAGGGTTAGGGTTAGGGTTAAGCCCATGGTCCTTATGGTAAGTCTAGGGTTAGGGTTAAGCCCATGGTCCTTATGGTAAGTCTAGGGTTAGGGTTAAGCCCATGGTCCTTACGGTAAATCTAGGTAGGGTTAGGGTTAGGGTTAAGCCCATGATCCTTACGGTAAGTGTAGGGTTAGGGTTAAGCCCATGGTCCTTATGGTATGGTTAGGGTTAAGCCCAGGGTCCTTATGCTAAGAGTAGGGGTGTTAACCACGCTGTCCTGCATAATTCCCAACATGGCCTCATATAGTCATGGTCACCTAACCATCCGCTGATTCCTAATTGGCATGATTCCCTCCTCACTTCTCCACTTTGATAGATTTCTGGACCAAAATGGCATACTCAATACACATTAAAACAATGGCTCACACACACCCAGATGGGGATTGTTTGTGTGTGTGCTGTATGTGTGTGTTTGGAGGGGTGTTTGAGAAGCCAGCCTCAGTGACCCAGGCCTCAGCGCCAGGCCACATTAATAATGCACAGAGCGCCAGATTGCTAGGCCTGAGCAAACACAGATGGATACGAGGATTGGGCTGAAGGCTTAGTGGGTAACCCTGGTGTAGGGAGAGAGAGAGAGAGCGGGGGGGGGGAGAGAGAGAGAGAGGGGGGGGTGGAGAGAGAGAGAGAAAGGGGAGTGGCCAGGATGAATAAATAGATACATAAGTAATGTGTTCATTTTTTGTTTATTTCACTTTTGTTTACTATCTACTTCACTTGCTTTGGCATTGTTAACATATGTTTCCCATGCCAATAAAGCCCTTAAATTGAAATTGAATTTAAGTAAAACAAACAATAAATAACAGCAGCAGCCACTCGGCGAACCCTCCTCCTCCTCCTCCTCCCTCCCCCCCTCCTTCCCCCGTCCATCCATCCCTCTCTCCCTCCATCCATCCCTCTCTCCCTCCATCCATCCCTCTCTCCCTTCCTCCTTCCTCTCTGGCGGTTATGACAAACACCTGCCTCCTCTCTTCCAGGGGGAAGTGTGTCTTGCTGCCTGTGACAGAGTCAATAAATCGCCGGCCCCGCTCTCTGCGGGCCACCAACGTGACACTCTGACACACGCGTGCGCATGCACGGTCACACAAACGCACGCACGTACAGACAGACACACATACCGACACACACGTACACACAGACACACACAAACAAAAACACAGGCAAACTCTGTTCCCTTACTGTTTCACTCCTCATCTTCTCTTCACCTTTCCTAGTATCCACCTGTTTTACTCGCCTTCTTTCCTCCCCCTTTATTTATCTGGCAGTGAGTCTGTCCTCTGTTGGCTGTAGCATGGCTGAACCACTGTCTGGTGTGTACTGTTGGTGCTGCTTATGTAATGGTGTATATTGGTGGGGCTGGTTAGTGTGTACTAGTGTGTATTATAGAAGCTGGTTAGTGTGTACTAGTGTGTATTATAGAAGCTGGTTAGTGTGTACTGGTTTGTATTATAGAAGCTGGTTAGTGTGTACTGGTATATAATGAGTTTAGGAGATGGTTTCTCTGTACTAGTGTGTAGCGGTGTGTACTAGTGTGCAGTGGTGTGTGTGTGTGCAGTTGTCTGACCAGGTGCTAAATCAGAGAGGGGGTCAGTGTATAAGAGGGTAGTGGGGGTGAGGGCCTCAGTCAGGGCCACACTCATTACACACACTATAAATCACGCTTTAATAAGGCCCCATCCAGATCAGACACTACTACTAATACTACTACTGCTACTTCTACTACTACTACCTACTTCTACTACTACTACTACTGCTACTACTACTACTGCTGCTACTACTGCTCCTGCTGCTGCTACTACTACTACTACTGCTACTGCTACTGCTACTACTACTACTACTACTACTACTACTACTACTACTACTACTACTCCACTACTACTACCACCCACTACTACCACTCTACTTACTCCTGCTGCTGCTGCTGCTTCGCTCTCTCTGCTTGCTCACTACTACTACTCACTACTACTACTACTACTACTACTACTACTACTACTACTACTACTACTCTACGCTACTACTACTACCTGACTGCTGCTGCTGCTATACTAACTACACTACTACTACTAACTACTACTACTACTACTACCTACTACTCCTGCCTTACTGCTGCTGCTATGCTACTACTACTACTACTACTACTACTACTACTACTACTACTCACTCTACTACGCTACTACTACCTACTACTACTACTCTCTATCTACTACCTCTGCTGCTGCTACTACTACTACTCTTACTACTACTCACTACTACTACTACTACTACTACTACTACTACTACTACTCTGACTACTCTCCTACTGACTTACTACTTACTCTACCTCTAGCTACTCTTGCTACTACTCTGCTGCTGCTGCTGCTGCTGCTGCTGCTGCTGCTGCTGCTGCCTGCTGCTGCTGCTGCTGCTGCTGCTGCTACTACTACTACTACTACTACTACTACTACTACTACTACTACTAGTCCCGTGTAGCTCAGTTGGTAGAGCATGACGCTTGCAACGCCAGGGTTGTGGGTTCGTTTCCCACGGGGGGCCAGTATGAAAATGTATGCCCTCAGTAACTGTAAGTCGCTCTGGAAAAGAGCGTCTGCTAAATGACTAAATTGTAATTGTTGTAATTGTAATTGTACTACTACTACTGCTACTACTACTACTACTACTACTATACTACTGCTGCTACTACTACTACTACTGCTGCTGCAACTACTACTACTAATACTACTACTGCTGCTACTACTACTACTGCTGCTACTACTGCTGCTACTACTACTACTACTACTATTACACACAAGCACACAAATGGGAACGGAGGCTACAGTATGTAGTGTATATATACAGTGAGGGAAAAAAGTATTTGATCCCCTGCTGATTTTGAATGTTTGCCCACTGACAAAGAAATGATCAGTCTATAATTTTAATGGTAGGTTTATTTGAACAGTGAGAGACAGAATAACAACAAAAAAATCCAGAAAAATGCATGTCAAAAATGTTATAAATTGATTTGCATTTTAATGAGGGCTAATAAGTATTTGACCCCCTCTCAATCAGAAAGATTTCTGGCTCCCAGGTGTCTTTTATACAGGTAACGATCTGAGATTAGGAGCACACTCTTAAAGGGAGTGCTCCTAATCTCAGCTTGTTACCTGTATAAAAGACACCTGTCCACAGAATCAATCAATCAATCAATCAGATTCCAAACTCTCCACCATGGCCAAGACCAAAGAGCTCTCCAAGGATGTCAGGGACAAGATTGTAGACCTACACAAGGCTGGAATGGGCTACAAGACCATCGCCAAGCAGCTTGGTGAGAAGGTGACAACAGTTGGTGCGATTATTCGCACATGGAAGAAACACAAAAGAACTGTCAATCTCCCTCGGCCTGGGGCTCCATGCAAGATCTCACCTCGTGGAGTTGCAATGATCATGAGAACGGTGAGGAATCAGCCCAGAACTACACGGGAGGATCTTGTCAATGATCTCAAGGCAGCTGGGACCATAGTCACCAAGAAAACAATTGGTAACACACTATGCCGTGAAGGACTGAAATCCTGCAGCGCCCGCAAGGTCCCCCTGCTCAAGAAAGCACATATACATGCCCGTCTGAAGTTTGCCAATGAACATCTGAATGATTCAGAGGAGAACTGGGTGAAAGTGTTATGGTCAGATGAGACCAAAATGGAGCTCTTTGGCATCAACTCAACTCGCCGTGTTTGGAGGAGGAGGAATGCTGCCTATGACCCCAAGAACACCATCCGCACCATCAAACATGGAGGTGGAAACATTATGCTTTGGGGGTGTTTTTCTGCTAAGGGGACAGGACAACTTCACCGCATCAAAGGGACGATGGACGGGGCCATGTACCGTCAAATCTTGGGTGAGAACCTCCTTCCCTCAGCCAGGGCATTGAAAATGGGTCGTGGATGGATATTCCAGCATGACAATGACCCAAAACACACGGCCAAGGCAACAAAGGAGTGGCTCAAGAAGAAGCACATTAAGGTCCTGGAGTGGCCTAGCCAGTCTCCAGACCTTAATCCCATAGAAAATCTGTGGAGGGAGCTGAAGGTTCGAGTTGCCAAACGTCAGCCTCGAAACCTTAATGACATGGAGAAGATCTGCAAAGAGGAGTGGGACAAAATCCCTCCTGAGATGTGTGCAAACCTGGTGGCCAACTACAAGAAACGTCTGACCTCTGTGATTGCCAACAAGGGTTTTGCTACCAAGTACTAAGTGATGTTTTGCAGAGGGGTCAAATACTTATTTCCCTCATTAAAATGCAAATCAATTTATAACATTTTTGACATGCGTTTTTCTGGATTTTGTTGTTGTTATTCTGTCTCTCACTGTTCAAATAAACCTACCATTAAAATTAGACTGATCATTTCTTTGTGAGTGGGCAAACGTACAAAAACAGCAGGGGATCAAATACTTTTTTCCCTCACTGTAGGTGTGTGTGTAGTAGTACTGTCTAGGCTGGTGTGTAGTAGGACTGTCTAGGCTGGTGTGTAGAAGTACTGTGTAGGCTGGTGTGTAGTAGTACTGTCTAGGCTGGTGTGTAGTAGTACTGTCTAGGCTGGTGTGTAGTAGTACTGTCTAGGCTGGTGTGTAGTAGTACTGTCTAGGCTGTTGTGTAGTAGTACTGTCTAGGCTGGTGTGTAGTAGTACTGTCTAGGCTGGTGTGTAGTAGTACTGTCTAGGCTGGTGTGTAGTAGTACTGTCTAGGCTGGTGTGTAGAAGTACTGTGTAGGCTGGTGTGTAGTAGTACTGTCTAGGCTGGTGTGTAGTAGTACTGTCTAGGCTGGTGTGTAGTAGTACTGTCTAGGCTGGTGTGTAGTAGTACTGTCTAGGCTGGTGTGTAGTAGTACTGTCCTAGGCTGGTGTGTAGTAGTACTGTCTAGCTGGTGTGTAGTAGTACTGTCTAGGCTTGGTGTGTAGTAGTACTGTCTAGGCTGGTGTGTAGTAGTACTGTCCTAGGCTGGTGTGTAGTAGTACTGTCTAGGCTGGTGTGTAGTAGTACTGTCTAGGCTGGTGTGTAGTAGTACTGTCTAGGCTGGTGTGTAGTAGTACTGTCTAGGCTGGTGTGTAGTAGTACTGTCTAGGCTGGTGTGTAGTAGTACTGTCTAGGCTGGTGTGTAGTAGTACTGTCTAGGCTGGTGTGGTAGTAGTACTGTCTAGGCTGGTGTGGTAGTAGTACTGTCCTAGGCTGGTGTGTAGTAGTACTGTCTAAGGCTGGTGTGTAGTAGTACTGTCTAGGCTGGGTGTGTAGTAAGTACTGTCTAGGCTGGTGTGTAGTAGTACTGTCTAGGCTGGTGTGTAGTAGTACTGTCTAGGCTGGTGTGTAGTAGTACTGTCTAGGCTGGTGTGTAGTAGTACTGTCTAGGCTGGTGTGTAGTAGTACTGTCTAGGCTTGTGTGTAGTAGTACTGTCTAGGCTGGTGTGTAGTAGTACTTAGGCTTGTGTGTAGTACTGTCAGGCTGGTGTGTAGTAGTACTGTCTAGGCTGGGTGTAGTATATGTCTAGGCTGGTGTGTATGTAAAATGCTGGCGGTGTTAGTATCTGTCTAAGCTGGTGTGTATATACTGTCTAGCTGGGGTGTGAAGTACTGCTGGGGGTGTGTTAGTAGTATGTCTAGGCTGGGGGTTTTTGAAGTACTGTCTAGGGGTGGGTGTATTACTTCTAGGCGGTGTGTAGTATACTGTCTAGGCTGGTGTGTATAAATACTGTCTAGGCTGGTTGTTAGTACTGTCTAGGTGGTGGGTATAGTACTGTCTGGCTGGTTGTGAAGCGTCAGGGTGGTGTGTAGTAGTACTGTCTAGGGTGGTGTGTAGAAGTACTGTCTGGCTGGTGTGTTTGTGTCTCTGGCTGGTGGTAGAGACTTCTAGGCTGGTGTGTAAGTCTGTCTAGGGTGGTGTGTATATACTTCTAGGGTGGTGTTATGTCTGTCAGGCTGGTTTAGTATACTTCTAGGCTGGGTTTTAGTAGTACTGTTTGGCGGTGTGTTAGTAAATGTCTAGGTGGGGGTAGTAGTACTGCTAGGGTGGTGTGTTAGTACTGTCGGGTGGTGTGTAGTAGTCGCTAGGCTTTGGTAGTAGTTGTCTGGGTGGTGTTATATACTGTCTAGGCTGTTTTTTGTAGTACGTCTAGGCGGTGTGGGAGTGTACTGTCTAGGCTGTGTGTAGGGGACTGTCTGGCGGTGTGTAGTAGTCTGCTAGGCTGGTGTGAGTATACTGTTTAGGCTGGGGTGTATAGTACTGTCCTAGGCTGGTGTTAGTATACCCGTCTAGGCTGGTGTGTAGAAAAACTGTCTAGGCGGTGTTATGTACGTCTGGGCGGGGGTACCCACTTAAAGGGAAAAAGAGGACTGGGAAAGTAAAAATACAACAAAATGTGTGTGTGTAGGTGTGTGTGGTGTGTTGTGTGTGTGTATGTGTGTGGTGTGTGTGAATGTGTGTGTGTGTGTATGTGTGTTGTGTGTGTGTGTACCTGGGGCTGCTGAGGGATATTTACAAAGCGGGGGCTCGGGGGGCCCCCACTATGAACCTGGCTGGACGTGCTTTTTTGGGTAGGGTGCAATGGACACAAAAAAACAGAGAAAGAGAGAAGAGAGAGGGAGAAGAGAAGGGGAAGAGAGAGAGAGAGAAGAGGAGGAAGGGAGAGAGAGAAGAGAAGGTGAGGAAGATGTTTTGGGGGGGGTTAGCCCCTTCCCTTTTTTTTTTTTGGGGGGATAGAAGGATGCTTGATCTTTTGTTTTGGGTTCCCCCCAAACCTGTACTCCCACAGAAAGGGCCTTGCAAAGTAGGGCCATTTAATAAAAATTAAAAGAGTAAAATGTTAAAGAAAAAAATTTGTTTCACAAGTGGGCATATTGTTTGTCCATGTCCCTGTCCAGTTCCACTCACTTGGGAGGGGGGGGAGTTGCCCCTCCCTCGGGGAGGTGGAAGGGGGTTTTTTGGGGGGGCACTAGGGGGACAGGACGGCCAGGGGGGGGGAGGGGGAGGGGGGACATGGGGTGGGCAGGGAAGGGGGGTGGACTTCCCCGACGCTACCCATTTCCCTTTTTAAAAGAGGGGCGAGAAAGGGGAGAGAGAGAAGGGAAAAGGGGGGAGAGGAGAGAGACGAATGAGGGGGGGGTTTGGTTGGGGCCCCTTTCCCGCGCAGGGGAAAGAGAGGCGGCGGTGGTTTTGCGGTTGGGCGGGGGTGGGGGGGGTGGGGGGGGGGTGGGGGGGGGGCGGGCCCCCGGGGGGCCCCTTTGGGGCCCTCCCTCCCCCGGGTCTTCCCCCCGCCCTTCCGCTCGCCCCCCTTTCGCCCCCCCCCCCCCCCGCGCCCCCTCCCCTCGCGCCCCCCGCCGCGCCCGGCGCTCCGCCCCCCCCGCCCCCCTCCCCCCTGTCCCCCCGTCGCGCGGCGCTCGCCCCCGCGCGCGCCGCTCCGCCCCCCCCCGCTCCCCCCTCCCTCCCCGCCCGGTACGTAAAACCTGGGCCCTCTTGCCCTTCCTGAAACCGCCCCATATCCCATTGTGCCCCCACACACACCACACACCCCCAACACACACACCCCACTAAAACAGGGGAAACGGCCACACAAAAACCCCCCCTTTTCCCCCAAACACTCCCTTGTAGTTTTATGTTAGGGTATGTTGGTTATGTGTGGTGTAGGGGTTTTGGAAGGGTGTTTTGGGATGGGTATTTGTATGTTTGTGGGGTGTGTTGTGTATTGTTTTTTGTGTGTTTTGTTTTGGTTTTTTGGGGCGTGTTTTTGCGCGTGTATGTGTGCGAAGGAGGACACGCGCACCTTAAAGAAGTGCTTCTTTGCGAGACACTGTTCAGCAATTTTCCTCCTGGTAATAAAGAATTCTGCTGCCGTGCGCACTTTGCCGTTGATAGTCTATTACCAAAACAGTGAGCTGGGGCTGTGGCTAACGCTCTCTCATTCTCCCTCTCGTCTGGTCTTGCTGAAGTATCAGGGCTTAAGCGCTCCTCCACTCACTTGCTTTCTCTCTGTGTCTCTCTCTCTCTGTGTCTAAATTCAATTTCTATTTCAATTTAAGGGCTTTATTGGCATTGGAAACATATGTTTACATTGCCAAAGCAAGTGAAATAGATAATAAACAAAAGTGAAATAAACAATTTAAAAAAAAATAACAGTAAACATTACACTCACAAAAGTTCCCCAAAAATGTCATATTATGTGCAAATAGTTAAAGTACAAAAGGGAAAATAAATCAACATAAATATGGGTTGTATTTACAATGGTGTTTGTTCTTCACTGGTTGCCCTTTTCTTGTGGCAACAGGTCACAAATCTTGCTGCTGTGATGGCACACTGTGGTATTTCACCCAATAGATATGGGAGTTTATCAAAATTGGGTTTGTTTTCGAATTCTTTGTGGGTCTGTGTAATCTGAGGGAAATATGTGTCTCTAATATGGTCATTCATTTGGCAGGAGGTTAGGAAGTGCAGCTCAGTTTCCACCTCATTTTGTGGGCAGTGTGCACATAGCCTGTCTCTCTCTCGCTGTGTGTCTCTCTCTCTCTGTGTCTCTCTCTCTGTGTGTGTCTCTCTCTCTCTCTCTCTGTGTGTCTCTCTCTCTGTGTGTCTCTCTTTCTCTGTGTCTCTCTCTCTGTCTCTCTCTCTCTCTGTGTCTCTTTCTCTGTCTCTCTCTCTCTCTGTGTCTCTCTCTCTGTCTCTCTCTCTCTCTCTGTCTCTCTCTATGTCTCTGTATGTCTCTCTGTGTGTCTCTCTGTGTTTCTCTGTTTGTGTCTCTCTGTGTGTCTCTCTCTCTCTCAATGTCCCTCAATTCAATTCAATTTAATTCAATTTGCTTTATTGGCATGACGTAACAATGTACACATTGCCAAAGCTTACTTTGGAGATTTACACTATGAACATCTTTAAAATAATAATAATCAATATTGACAACAGTAACAACAATAATCAAGGGTCAAAATACCCATACATTGAACAATAACAATAAGCATAGAGGACATGTGCAGGTTGGTTGGTCTGTCAAACACTGTCCCTTATCTTATGGCAGGCTGCAATGTAGTGCGCTGCCAACCCACAGCTCTCTGCGTCCTTCCCCAACAGGACGGGTAGCCTATTCTCATCAGAGAGGTCTTTGAAATCTTGAATAAGGGTTTCAAATTTGGGGATATGACATATTATATTTTTGACATTTTGTCAGGAAATTCAGCTCTGTCTCAGGTTCTGCTGTGGTACAGTGGTTGCACAGCCTTTCCTCTACAGGGAGCCAGGTTTTCCTGTGTCTACCCTTCTCAATGGTAAGGCTGTGCTCACTGAGCCTGTACTTTGTCAAGGTTTTGCTAAGGTTTTGATCAGTAATCATGGTCAAATAGTTAGCCACGTTGTACTGTCGATTTAGGGCCAGATAGCACTGCATTTTGCTTTGTGCTTGTGTTTCCCAATAGTTAATGTAGTTTTGTTTTGATTGTGTTGTAATTTGGTTTATTCTGATTGATTGGATGTTCTGGTCCTGAGGCTTCAGTGTGTTAGTAGAACAGGTTTGTGAACTCAGCCCCAGGACCAGCTGGATGAGGGGACTCTTTTCTTTGCTCAGCTCTTGGCATTGCAGGGCTTAGTAATGATATGAGAGGGGGTCACTGTATTTTAGTTTCCAAAACTTAATTGCTATTTTTTGAGTTTTTATTATTAGTGGATATTGGCCTTGCATGCATTGTTCTGCCCTGCATGCATTGTTAGTAGTTTTCGTCTGGACATATAAGAGGATCTTAAAGAACTCTGCATGCAGGGTTTCAATTGGGTGTTTGTCCCATTGGGTGAAATCCTGTTTTGCAAGTGGACCCCACACCTCGCTGCCATAATGTGCAATTGGTTCAATGATACATACAATCAGTTTTAGACACATTTTAATAGGTATTTCAATTTGATTTTGTTTTTTAATGGCGTAGAATGCCCTGCGTGCTTTCTCTGTTCATTCACTGCCTCATTAAGATGTCCAGTTGAGCTTATTTTTCCCTGAGATCTGGATCTTCTCTGGAAAATCATTATTTTTGTATTTTTGGGGTTTACTCCCAGGGCCCAGGTCTGGCAGTACTGCTCTAGCAGGTCCAGGCTCTGCTGTAGACCATGTGCTGTGGGTGACAGCAGGCATAGGTCATCTGCGAAGAGCAGGCATTTAACCTCTGAATTGTGGAGACTAACACCAGGGGCTGAGGATTTTTCTAGAATAGTGGCCAATTCGTTTATGTAAATATTGAAGAGTGCAGGGCTCAGATTGCAACCCTGGTGAAGGCCCTGCCCCTGGTTAAAGAATTATGTTATTTTCTTGCCAATTTTGATGCTCCACGTATTGATTTAATTATGTCATATGTTTTACCCACTACACCACTTTCAATAACTTTGTAGAACAGTCCTGTATGCCAAATAGAATCAAATGCTTTTATTTTGGTGGACATGTTTATCTATCAGGGTGTGTAGGGTGTAAATATGATCGGTCATGCGATGTTTTGGTATAAATCCAATTTGGCTTTTACTCAAGACATTGTGCTTATTAAGGAAGTTTAGAAATCTTACATTTATAATACTACAGAAAACCTTTCCCAGGTTACATTTTACACAAATGCCTCTGTAATTGTTAGGGTCAAATTTGTCTTAAAGATTGGGGTTACGAGTCCTTAATTCCAGATGTCAGGGAAATAACCTACACTCAGGATCAAATTAAACAGTTTTAATATAGCCAATTGAAATGTTGCACTAGTGAATCTGAACATCTCATTTAGGATGCCATCAGGTCCACATGCTTTTTTTAATTTGAGGGCCTGAAGTTTCTTATAGAGCTCCTGGTCAGTAATTGAGGAATCCAATGGATTTTAATTGTCCTTTATAGTTTTTTCTAATCCATTCAACTTCTCATGAATTTGGCATTGTTCTGCGTTTGCATACATTTGAACTATGTTGTATAGTGTTTTAAAATGGGTTGTCCATATTTCACCATTTTGAATCGCTAATTCCTCTAGTTCATTTTTTTTTTAGGTTTTTCCAATTTTGCCAGAAGTTGTTTGTGTTTATGGACTCCTCAATTAGTGTCAGCTGCTTGCTGTTGTACGGTGCCTTTTTGGTTCTGAGTGTTCGTTTATAGAGTTTTAAAGTCTCACAGTAATTAAGGCGTAATTCACCATTATTTGGGTCTCTGTGCTTTTGGTTTGATAGTGTTCTAAGTTTTTTCCTTATAATTTTACAATCTGCATTAAACACATTGGTCGTTTTATTTTATTTTTTAAAATAAATGTCAGTTGTGTTTCTTTTGCCGTTAGCCTGAATATATTGTTGATGTTTTTTACTGCTAGATTGATGCCTTCTTTACTGTGAGTGGATGTGGTATCCAGAAAGTTATCTAAGAGTGTTTGGATTTTTTGGTTACTGGTTGCTTTCTGGTATTCCTCTGTGCTGTTTTGGGCCCATCTGTATGAAGTTCTGATGTTGTACAGCTTACTGGGCTGTGAATGTGTGGTTGTTTCCATGTCTGTACTTTTGAGGAACAAGGTAATTTGTCTGTGATCAGACAGAGGTGTTAGTGGCTTGACGGTGAATGAGCTGAGAGAGAAAGGGTCAATGTCTGTAATCATATAGTCTACTGTGCTGTGGCCAAGAGGTGAGCAATCTCTCTGTCTGTGTCTTTCTGTGTCTCCCTGTGTATCTCTGTGTCTCTCTCTGTGTCTCTCTGTGTCTCTCTCTCTCTCTGTCTCTCTGTGTCACTCTCTCTCTCTGTGTCTCTCTCTGTGTCTCTCTCTCTCTCTGTGTCACTCTCTCGCTCTCTGTGTCTCTCTCTCTCTCTCTCTCTCTCTCTCTCTCTCTCTCTCTCTCTCTCTCTCTCGCGCTCACTCTCTCGCGCTCTCTCTGTCTCCATCTCTCTGTCTCTCTCTCTCTCTGTGTGTCTCTTTCTCTCTCTGGATGGAAATTGCTGACCATCAACATATGACTCCCATTGAGAAAGCATTGGAAATCCCGGATACGGACCAAATCCATATCCCCTCATCTCTCCCTCCATCTCTGCTACTCCTCTATCCCTCCCTCTCTCAGTGTAGTGTCAGGGCCCGGCTGGAGACAGGGTCAGCTCCTCTGTCTATACTGGGAGGACTTCACGACCTATACGGCTGACTGGGGCTGTGTGTGTGTGAGTGAAAGAGAGAGAGCGAGAGAGAGAGTGTGTGTCTCCCAGTGTGAGTGTGTGTGTCTCAGTGTGTGTGTGTGTGTGTGGGGGGGGTTATTGTGGGTAGGAGTACACAGAGAGATGGATTCAGATTAAATGGGTGAATGAAAAGTATGGCCTGTGTATAGATTCAGTGTCTAGACACAAATATATCAACTATCTAACTGCAGACACAGAGTAAAAACCCCAGACACACACACACACAGGCATACACATACTCACACGCACACACACACCTCCACTGCAGTGCTTTCTCTTCGACCACTTCTCACAACTCCATTTGTACAGTATTTCCCCCATGGTATATCTGCATACTTCTAACAGATAAAACAATTCCCAATTAACGTATATTGCTATATGTGTGTGTGCATGGACCAAAGACCAATATGAACACAGAGTTCTATAGAGGGAGAAAGAAATCTCCTGAAGAATCAAAAGGGGGCTGAGAGGCATCGAACGAGGAGGAAAGAGGGTTGGTACTGTAAAATGTATGTACACTACCGGTCAAAAGTTTTAGAACACCTACTCATTCAAGGGTTTTTCTTTATTTGTACTATCTTCTACATTGTAGAATAATAGTGAAGACATCAAAACTATGAAATAACACATGTGGAATCATGTAGTAACCAAAGAAGTGTTACACAAATCAAAATATATTTTATATTTGAGAATCTTCAAATAGCCACCCTTTGCCTTGATGACAGCTTTGCACACTCTTGGCATTCTCTCAACCAGCTTCATGAGGTAGTCACCTGGAATGCATTTCAATTAACAGGCGTGCCTTCTTAAAAGTTAATTTGTGGAATTTCTTTCCTTCTTAATGCGTTTGAGCCAATCAGTTGTGTTGTGACAAGGTAGGGGGGTATACAGAAGATAGCCCTATTTGGTAAAAGGCCAAGTCCATATTATGGCAAGAACAACTCAAATAAGCAAAGAGAAATGACAGTCCATCATTACTTTAAGACATGAAGGTCAGTCAATACGCAACATTTCAAGAACTTTGAAAGTTTCTTCAAGTGCAGTTGCAAAAACCATCAAGCGCTATGATGAAACTGGCTCTCATGAGGACCGCCACAGGAATGGAAGACCCAGAGTTACCTCTAATGCAGAGGATAAGTTCATTAGAGTTACCAGCCTCAGAAATTGCAGCCCAAATAAATGCTTCACAGAGTTCAAGTCACAGACACATCTCAACATCAACTGTTCAGAGGGGACTGTGTGAATCAGGCCTTCGTGGTCGAATTGCTGCAAAGAAACCACTACTAAAGGACACCAATAAGAAGAAGAGACCTACTTGGGCCAAGAAACACGAGCAATGGACATTAGACCGGATGAAATTTGTCCTTTGGTCTGGAGTCCAAATTGGAGATTTTTGGTTCCAACCGCCGTGTCTTTGTGAGATGCGGTGTGGGTGAACGGATGATCTCTGCATGTGTATTTCCCACCGTAAAGCATGGAGGAGGAGGTGTTATGGTGTGGGGGTGCTTTGCTGGTGACACTGTCTGTGATTTATTTAGAATTCAAGGCACACTTAACCAGCATGGCTACCACGGCATTCTGCAGTGGTACACCATCCCATCTGGTTTGGGCTTTGTGGGACTATCATTTGTTTTTCAACAGGACAATGACCCAAAACACACCTCCAGGCTGTGTAAGGGCTATTTTACCAGGAAGGAGAGTGTTGGGAGTGCTGCATCTGATGACCTGGCCTCCACAATCCCCCGACCTCAACCAAATTGAGATGGTTTGGGATGAGTCGGACGGCAGAGTGAAGGAAAAGCAGCCAACAAGTGCTCAGCATATGTGGGAACTGCTTCAAGACTGTTGGAAAAGCATTCCAGGTGAAGCTGGTTGAGAGAATGCCAAGAGTGTGCAAAGCTGTCATCAAGGCAAAGGGTGGCTATTTGAAGAATCTCAAATATCACACCTGTTAATTGCAATACATTCCAGGTGACTACCTCATGAAGCTGGTTGAGAGAATGCCAAGAATGTGCAAAACTGTCATCAAGGCAAAGGGTGGCTACTTTGAAGAATCTCAAGTATAAAATATATTTTGATTTGTTTAACACTTTTTGGGTTACTACATGATTCCATATGTGTTATTTCATAGTTTTGATGTCTTCACTATTATTCTACAATGTAGAAAATAGTAAAAATAAAGAAAAACCCTTGCGTGAGTAGGTGTTCTACAACTTTTGACCGGTAGTGTATGTTTGAGGTATGTACTGTAAAAGGGGTATTTACTGTAAAAGGGGTATGTACTGTAAAAGGGGTATGTACTGTAAAATGGGTATTTACTGTAAAAGGGGTATGTACTGTAAAATGGGTATTTACTGTAAAAGGGGTATGTACTGTAAAATGGGTATTTACTGTAAAATGGGTATTTACTGTAAAATTGGTATTTACTATAAAAGGGATATGTCCTGTAAAAGGCTCCTTGTTCTTACGTTAAGGAAGCCCACCTGTCCTCCTTGCTGGCCAGAGTCGGGGCAGACAAGTTGGACAAACTCCTTGAGGCTCTCCTGGGGGTGGTAGCGAATGGCCGGGTGGGAGAAGTAGGAGCTGGGCTGCTGGATGATGGGCGACGTGGGGAAGTGGAGGCTCGACGGCGTGGCATGGGGACTCGCTGTGGACGGAGAGAGAGGGAGGGGTAGATAGAGACAGGAAATGTGTAAGTTTATTATGTCAATAAAGCATGTTGAATTTGAATTTGAGGGAGAGTATATAGACATAATATGACATTTGAAATGTCTTTATTCTTTTGGAACTTTTGTGAGTGTAATGTTTACTGTTCATTTTTTATGTTTATTTCACTTTTGTTTGTCATCTATTTCACTTGCTTTGGCAATGTAAACATATGTTTCCCATGCCAATAAAGCCCTTAAATTGAATTGAAATTGAAATTGAATTGAGAGAAAAAGCGAGAGATAAGGAGAGAGAGAGAGAGAGAGAGAGAATGTGTGACTTTGTCATGTCAATAAAGCATGTTGAATTTGAGGGAGAGAGAAATAGGAGGTGATACGGAGTATCACACACGGTGGGGCTACATGCAAATAATATGTAATTTAGCAGACGCTTTTATCCAAAGCGACGTACAGTCATGTGTGCATACATTTTTACGTATGGGTGGTCCCGGGGATCGAACCCACTACCCTGGCATTACAAGCGCCATGCTCTACCAATTGAGCTACAGAGGACCACTAGATAGATGGACCCCCCCCCCCCCACACACACACATTCTTAAACAAACAAACATTGAAACACACAGATGACAAGATGCCCCCGGACCATAATGCACCTCACTGTCAATCAGAATGGGGATGGGCCCTCCATGACAACCAAAGTTACACGAGTCCGCTTTCCTTCACACACTCAAGGGAAAAATATTAGCCGTTGACTTGACACCTCCAAACATGACATTTATCGCAATTAGGTATACAGTTATTGTAATTAGGCTACATTAGTGACATTTGTGATGTCAGTTTATGGCACCTGACGTCTGGGCTGTCACAACAGAAGTCTGAGACCGGTGAGTTGAGAGGTGCTGGTGCCAAATGTAGGCATTTCATGTCTGTTTGTTTTGGCTGTAGTCACCAATGATACAACTAACTATTTAAACCCTGAAAGATTCAAATATGTGTGTGTGATACCATGCATGTGTGTGTGAATGTGTGTCTGTATGAGAGTGTGTGAGAGTCAATGCAAGTGTGTGTGTGTGAACACAAGTATTTGTGTGTGCGTACTTCTCTGTACACACGTGTGTGTGGGTTCAATGAACTGACCTGAGCATGTCTGCAGCACAGCACTGCACCTCTCTCCTGTCCTCCCACACCACATGGTATCCCAGGATAACTGACAGTGGCTTAATGGAGCGAGGCTTATCAAGTATTTAATTGTAACCGGCACAATCTAATTAGGCTGCTCTTAATAGAGGTAATACTAGTTTATTGGTTGTTAGTATAAAGCCTGACTGGGACATGTGACGGGACGGGGGGGGGACGGGGGGGGGGGGGGGGGGGGACCGGGGGGGGGGGGGGGGGGGGGGGGGGGGGCCGGGGGGGACTCAGGATGAAAGAGAGAGAGAAGAGAGAGGGTAAGCTCAGAAAGAGAGAGAAGCAGAGAGAGAGAGAGAAAGTGACATCTATGACATAATACATAATACATAATATGACATTTGAAATGTCTTTATTCTTTTGAAACATCTGAGTGTAACGTTTATTGTTAATATTTATTGTTTATTTCACTTTTGTTTACTATCTACTTCAGTTTGCTTTGGCAATGTTAACATACACAGCTGTTCAAAAGTTTGGGGTCACTTAGAAATGTCCTTGTTTTTCTAAATAAAACATTTTTGTCCAATAAAATAACATCAAATTGATCAGAAATACGGTGTAGACATTGTTAATGTTGTAAATGGCTATTGTAGCTGGAAACGGCTGATTTTTTATGGAATATCTACATAGGTGTACAGAGGCCCATTATCAGCAAGCATCAGTCCTGTGTTCCAATGGCACGTTGTGTTTGCTAATCCAAGTTTATCATTTTAAAAGGCTAATTGAACATTAGAAAACCCTTTTGCAATGATGTTAGCCCAGCTGAAAACTGTTGTGCTGATTAAAGAAGCAATAAAACTGGCCTTCTTGAGACTAGTTGAGTATCTGGAGCATCAACAATTGTGGGTTCGATTACAGAATCAAAATGGCCAGAAACAAATAACTTTCTTCTGAAACTCGTCAGTGTATTCTTGTTCTGTGAAATGAAGGCTATTCCATGCAAGAAATTGCCAAGAAACTGAAGATCTCATACAACGCTGTGTACTACTCCCTTCACAGAACAGCGCAAACTGGCTCTAACCAGAATAGAAAGAGGAGTGGGAGGCCCCAGTGCACAACTGAGCAAGAGGACAAATACATTAGAGTGTCTAGTTTGAGAAACAGGCGCCTCACAGGTCCTCAACTGGCAGCTTCATTAAATAGTACCCGCAAAACACCAGTCTCAACATCTACAGTGAAGAGGCGACTCCAGGATGCTGACCTTCTAGGCAGAGTTGCAAAGAAAAAGCCATATCTCAGACTGGCCAATAAAAAGAAAAGATTAAGATGGGCAAAATAACACAGACACTGGACAGAGGAAGATTGGAAAAAAAGTGTTATGGACAGACAAATCGAAGTTTGAGGTGTTCGGATCACAAAGAAGAACATTTGTGAGACGCAGCCCAAATGAAAAGATGCTGGAGGAGTGCTTGATGCCATCTGTCAAGCATGGTGGAGGCAATGTGATGGTCTGAGGGTGCTTTGGTGGTGATAAAGAAGAAGTGCCCATCAAGCCAATCCAACTTGTGGGAGGTGCTTCAGGAAGCATGGGGTGAAATCTCTTCAGATTACCTCAACAAATTGATAACTAGAATGCCAAAGGACTGCAAGGCTGTAATTGCTGCAAATGGAGGATTCTTTGACGAAAGCAAAGTTTGAAGGACACAATTATTATTTGTATTCAAAAATCATTATTTTTAACCTTGTCAATGACTACATTTCCTATGCATTTTGCTATATTTCCTATTCATGGAAAACAAGGAAACTTCTAAGTGACCCCAAACTTTTGAATGGTAGTGTACGTTTCCCATGCCAATAAAGCCCTTAAATTGAAATTGAAATTGAAATTGAATTGAGAGAGAGAGAGAGAGAGGGTAAGCTGATACTACATAAACATTATTAAAGCCACAGCTCCATGCTGCAGTAATTCACTTAACTTTGCCGTGATTTATGGCTCTGTCAATAGAGGCTGACTGGAAACTAGGGTAAGCTCCTCCTCTGCCATGCCGCTATGTGGCCATTGTATTTACAGTATTGATAGAATGGACCACGGCTCTCTCTCTGGGTTCATCCCAAATGGCACCCTGGTGCCTACTTACAGCCTCAATAGAGTCTGACTGGAAACTGGGCCCTGGTCAAATGTAGTGCACTATTTAGGATAGTGTGCAATTTGGGATGCAGCCTTCCTGTGCCCTTCCTCGATCGCTTTCCAGCCTGAGACAGAGAGAGACAGAGAGCGACCCCTCTTTTTTATTTTTGCCGTGCCCCGTCTTTTCATGTCCCTGCCTTTTGTTTGGCGGGCTGGAATGGACTTTTGGAGTGAGGGGTGGGGTCGCCGGGGCGCGCGCACACACAGGCGGAGGAGTGGAGTGTCCAGACTCCTCTACTGAATAATTACTGTGTTTGCTGAGGCAATGCTGCAGTGGCTGCAGGCAGGACAGAGAACCACACTGACCTCACAGAGACAGACACACCCTTTCCCAGGCTGACTCAGTCACTCCTCCTCCCACTCTCTCTCTCTCTCTGTCACCCTCTCTCTCCGTCATCTTCTCTCTCTCTCTCTCTCTATCTCTCTCTCGCTCTCTCTCTCTCTCTCCGTCTATGCCCTCAGACACCCTCTGTCTCTATCTCTCCTGTCCCATTCCCACCCTCTCTCTTCTCTCTCTCCAGTTCACTGGTTCAACTGTTCTCTGGCTGATGGTAATAGGTCACTGCTGAGCCTGCTCCCACACAGGGCAGTACTGGTTACAGTAAGGGAGACCCTTTTATCACCACAGGCTTAATTTACAACACATTTAAGTTAGTATTGCCAATGTTAACATTTAAAATGTAAGTTGCACTCACAATTCAGCTTGTTGCTGCCACTTGTACAATGTATTGTTGAAGAACAGTAAAACCATTCCCTCAACCCTATCTGGTAAACTTTCCCTCACTTCTTTCAACCATAACTCATGTTCAAGTATGTGAAGTGTCAAGCTGTGTGAACATAGCATAGGGATATGGGTTGCTGCAGCACACATGTTGTCTTAGGGAGCCATGCTAGAGATGTGGCCTGGACTGGTTGAGCTACATTTATCTAGTGTACAGCACAGGAGTACAGGGCGGCTGGCGAGTCGAGACAGGAACATTTTGATAAGTCACTCTGTAGGCAGCGCCTGACAAGTGTGATAATGAAACCCTCCCAGACACACACACACACACACACACACACACACACACACGACTCAAGGGAGGTCCTGCGTCCCCCATTATGATCATAATCAATCATTTGTGTTTTTACACTACTGCTCTCGTCACAACGAGCTCTCCAGCAGCACTGCCATTGACATGTGTCACTTAGGCTGTGTCAAAATGGCACCCTATTCCCTATGTAGTGCACTACTTTCGACTGGGGCCCATAGGGTACACTATATAGAGAATAGGATGCCATTTTGGACGTACCCTTAGTCACTAGATCACCATCACTTATCATCACTTATCTCATCCAGTATATTGCCGTATAGACTGCCCGCTGCCTTTCTGGCTACTGACCAGCTCCTGTCCCACTGTGCCGACCGGCTCAGACAGGTCCAAGAATGGTCCGCCAATATCAATTATGCAAATGGTCAGAGTCATTTAGGAATGTTGCCATTAATTTTTTTTCAGGGTGACCAAAACTAAAGTGTTCCAGAAGGATTTCCAATGACTTAAATGGCCTTGCTCACGTGTCATGTTCCGCATTTACACCATGGTGAATATTTTCCAGGGGAGGAATTGAGAGTAAACAAAGTTATGTTTCAGCTTCCTAGCCTGGTTAAACTAGCCTGCTCACCGTTACTTGGTAAGTGCAGCATTCAGTCTGCTTTAAGCCGGCTAGGGGAGCCCTGTCAATGCAGCGCATCATCCTTATCAAACACTTAATCATTTGAATGATCTAGATTCTATTTATTGGCCAATGATTTGGGTATGATAGGAGAGCTGTCAAACCACCATGAGAGTCCAGCATATTCCATGAGGATAACATTGTTATAACATTGTTATGTTGCATTGTGCACTTTTAAAAGACTCCACAAAGTGGTAAAGGAGAGGGTTTAAAATGGAATTGACCTGCCTGGTAAAATAAAAGGTAAAATAAATAAAATAAAAGGAGAAATTAGGGCAACAGTGTTAAGGTCTTATAGACAGGAGGGTAGGAAATCTGCCACTGTTACAATGAGCCTATTTACTAACTGCTACAGAGAAGGATGTATTCATGACAGCAGACACACAACAGCTCAAAACTCCCTGGATGAGCTTTGTAGGACGGGGGCCTCCCTTTCTCTCAGGTTTATTTGGGCTTCTCCTCATGAGCAAGGCGCCACATTGTACTGAATGTACTCATACCACATTGTTGGACAACGGGGAGGATATCAAAGATGTCAGAGCAGCTGATCCACCGCTAGCCTGCTACGCTAGCTATGGCCCTTTAATAGCCCTTTGCAGGGCTTTGTAGCCCCATGCCCCCCTACCTCATCCATTCAACTCCAAGGGGACTAGCTGTAGTTTGGGGGATTGGGTGGATGGGAGGTGGAGGAGGTTGGGGACATGGTCCCCAGCAGGGTCTCTAAGGGCCTTTCAGTGGGGCTCTAAGGGAGGCCTGTTAGCGGTGACTTTAGCACATCGTTATGGAGGACAGATGAAAGTGGGTCTGGAAGTGACGGCAGGTCCTCCCCACACCGTGCCCAGTGGGTGGGCCTGTAGCTAATCTGGCAAGTCCCCCCCCCCCCCCCCCCCACCCCCAGGCCTCCCTTATGCAAATGTCGTGGATGTGGGAGGGGACGGGAGGGGAGACTGGAGGCTGATTTCAGACAGCTGGCGGAGATGATGGAAGGGAGGGAGGGGGGAGTTAGGGAGGGCGGGACTAGCGAGGAGGGAAGAAGAGATGGAGGGATGGGAGGGAGGGAAGGGACGGGAGGGAGGGAGGGAGGGAGGGCAGGGGTATGCGGAGGGAAAGAAGCAGAAGGAGGTGAGGGACGGGATGGGAGGGAAGGGAGGAAGGGAAGGAAGGAAGTGAAGGAAGGAAGTGAGGAAAGGAAGGAAGTAAGGAAGGGGAAGGAAGCGAGATGGACAGGGAAGGATAATGGGAAGGGAAGGAAGGAAAGGAAAGGACGAAAGGAAGGAAGGAAGGAAGGAAGGAAGCGGAAAGGTAGGAAGGAGGAGTAGTGAAGGAAAGGAAGGAGGATAGGGGAAGGAAGGGAAGGGGAAGGGTCAAGGAAGGATGTTTAGGGGGAGGGAGGGAGGGAGGGAGGGTAAAGGGAAAAGACGAGATTTAGGAAGGAAGAAGGAAGGACGGGAAGAAGGAAGGAAGAGGAAGGAAGGAAGGAAGGATAGGAAGGGAAGAAGGGAAGGGAGGAGGGAGGGAGGGAGGGAGGGAGGGAGGGAGGGAGGGAAGGAAGGAAAGGGAAGAAGAGATGAGGAGGGGGGAGGGAGGGAGGGAGGGAGGGAGGGAGGGAGGGCGGGAGGGGCGGGAGGGAGGGAAGACGAGACGAGGATGGGAGGGAGCAGTGGGCTCCATTGTGGTCTGGGCATGCATGAGAAAAGCTCTCTGGATTAGTTCCACTTTGCAAATCGCGTTGGTTCGCTGGCTTTTTCTTCCCTCACCTTGTAGTTCTATTTTACTGCCAACTTTTTATATTTTATACAAAGGTGGATTAATGTAAATAATAAAAGCAGTGATTAAATGAAAAAGCCTCCCTTATTATGACGGGTGGATTGTGGGGGAGAGATATCAACAGGTAGCTGTGTGTGTGTGTGTGTGTCTGTGTGTTTGTGTGCGTGCGTGCGTGCATAAATCCGTGGGAGGAGGAGGCTGAGGAGAGTCAGAGGGAGAGAACAACAGAAGAGTGTTTTAATAGCTCTTTTGAAGACGAGAAGTCGAGCTAACGAACCGTGTGGCTCGCGAGTCTTTGTTTGCCAAATTGTGGTGCCCTGCGGCTACACCTACGTCTCTCGGCTCAACGGGTTCGGCTAACGTTTCAGGAGGGAAAGTGGGGCGTAAAGAAGAATCTCTGAGTATGATAAATCAATTACAGTTGAGATTGGTACCACAGGGCGGTTAAAGTCAACCAAATAGATATGACAACCGGCTCGACGAAGATTAATGAACTCCACCATTTTGGCCTTTTATGTTAGTGTAGAACACAAAATCCCAAATCTGACAGTTATACCACTTACTGACACGACTTAATCCTACCAGCCTCAACCTTTAAGTCCTGGGGGGGGGGGGGTTACATTTGTTGGATGTTGGTCAAAATACTATGGACATCAAGCCTGTAGAAATTGTCCAAAAGTGCATTCTCTGAAGATTTTTTCCCCCCACACAGCAGATGGAACATTAATGAAGCTGTGGTGTGTATGGGCTCCTGGGTCCACTGTTCACTGACTATTTCCAACAGCAAGACATTAAGGAACCTATCACCAAGCGTAAAGGAGAGTGGAGGGACGGGAGATGGGGAGCTCACACTCTAACCCATACAGCACATACTGTACAACTTTGCTTCCAGTAGCAACACTGTAAGAGACTGCTGTGTGCATAGGAAGGACCAGGTATGAGCAGAAACACACACATCACCACCAACCCCAAGGAGCACTATGCTCCAGTCTCTACCAGCCCCTACTATCTGAGAGACAGGAGTAGGCAGATATAGGTGCTGGGCTGGGGGAGGCAGGGAGGACACAGTTGGGGTGGGGGGGGGGGGCAGGAAGGACATGGTTGGGGTGGGGAGGGGGAGGCAGGGAGGACATGGTTGGGGTGGGGAGGGGGAGGCAGGGAGGGCATGGTTGGGGTGGGGAGGGGGAGGCAGGGAGGACATGGTAGGGGTGGGGATGGACTGGAGAGTATAAGGGAGAGTGTGTGGGGGGGGGGGGGACCTCACCTCTAGGTCCTGTAATAACAGGCCGATGATGATGTGTGAATGGGGGGACTGGGGGGTGCAGGGAGGACTTTACCTCTAGGTCCTGTAATAACAGGCCGATGATGATGTGTGAATGCCGTTCGGGGGGAGTAGGAAGTGGTCTGCGAAGGCACGACAGGGCTGCTGAAACCACACTTCTCTGACTTCTTTAATGTGGTGGACGGTGGCATCCCTGGCAAGAATGATTGATAAGTGCAATTTAATAAGGCAATGTCATGGAGACTCACAGGCTCTCTGGGCTCACAGGTGAGAGATGGCAGAGAGCGGGGCGTGGGGAGTGAGTGCAAGAGGGGTTGGTGGGGCAGGCTAAGGGGAGGACAGGGGGAGTGGTCAGGGCTACTGTACTGCTCCAGGCGGGTCTTTAAAGGGAAATACAGCTACTCTCGGACCTGCGATTTTGAAAGTGTAAAGATATTACCCAGAAAAAGTATTACATTTGTTGTTTTCAGGGCCTTCAATAGTAGTCCACCTGACAATGATTTGGATATGATGATCATACAAAGCTGAGTACTACTTAATTACTTTGAGAAGTGTGCAACTCCCCTTTTTGAAGTAAATCTTTCCCTATTCAGTTACAGTATTTATAGGGAGATTAATCAAATTACAGCAGACCTCATTTGAAATGTTTTAGATTTTAAAAAAAATTGTGAATTATATCATTTCCATACCTGATAATGGTTGGAAAAAAAACTAGCATTTTTTGAACGAATACACATATGCCTTATCTGTGGGATGATGGTGGGGGACTAGGGTTAAGAGAAGGATGAGGGAAGAGGAGAGAGGGAGTGGTAAAAAGAGGGATAAATAGCATGGTATAGTACAGACAGGTTAGGTTTTTGTGGCAAAGCACACCGAATGATCACACAGTCCTAGTCCAGTGTGTACTGGGGCTTTACTGGGTTAATATGAGCAATGGGTTCAGATAGCATTCACCACAAGGGTTAAAGTCAAAGAGAACAGTCAGTAGAGAGAACATGCATGAGAACATTATTTGGATGGTCCATACTCAGTCTCCACTGTAATTGGTTATGCACTACCGCCAATCAAAGCTCTATCTGACCACGCCCCAATCACATTGGATGCTTTCGTTTTGTCTTGCAAGATGCACCAACGGAATGGTCTCAATTGTGCAAACTCTGCACATCCGGCACGACAGATGAGATAAAACAAATGCACCGAATAAACACAATGGCTTTAGCTGCTATAATATTAGTCTAAGAATAAAGCTTTCCAAATAATTGCAATGCCTCTCCTCTGCATCTTTCCTTTTTCTTATGGAAGACTAACCCGCACATTGACTTGGTACCGGTACCCCATGTATATAGCCTTGTTATTGTAATTTTATTGTTTCTCTTTTATTTTTTACTTTAGTTTATGTAGTAAATATTTTTCTTAAATCGTATTTTTCTTAAAACTGCATTGTTGGTTAAGGGCTTGTAAGCATTTCACGGTAAGGTCTACACCTGTTGTATTCGGCGCATGTGACAAATGCGATTTGATTTGACTTAAACGTGCATTCCGACGTTCCGAAAAGACCGTGCACAAAGGAGAGGTGGATTTTTACATTTTCTAGCTCGTCTTGGAAACAGTGGAACTGAGGTCTCCAGTTCTTGTCACTGGTTCTGTGTTAAGGGACTTAGGTGTGTGTGTGTGATAAATCTGTGTGGTAGTCTTAAAAGACGCAGAAACCTTGGTTTCTCCAGCCCTCGCAGACTCCTTCCCCCTTTCAGGCGAGTGAGAGAGGGAGATAGAGAGAGAGAGACAAAGAAAGAGGCCGGGACATCTCTCCCCTATGACTGACTGATCATTGGCCTCCCTTGGGTAAAGAGGGGTTTCTGAGGAAGACTGTTTGATCAAACTGAGTTGGGAAGGGCTTGAGGTAGAAGTTGCCCCTAAGCACAGGATCAGATTACCCAACCCCCAATCCTAGCCTTAACCATTAGGGGGGTAAATAAATCTGATCCTGGACCAGTTAGGGGCAACTTCTTTGGGGTGGGGGCAGGTTGGAGGATGGGCACACGTCACAGGTCAGAGAACATGAAGGGAAGAGGGTTGGCTGCTTTCAATACAAACAGTTGAGGCCATACAGACACCATGGAAAGGACACCAGCTAGCAAGACACAGAAGGTTACACAGACAGACACACACAGGTCTATAAACCCACATCCAACACACAGTTTCACTCAATAACAGCTCCACAACAGCTCACAAGAGAAGGAGAAACCTCGGCCCATTCCTTCATTCGTTATTTCACCTGCCTTTTCAAGTAGCGTTATTAGCTAGCTTCAGAGGCCCGCTGGGCTGGTCCCTCTCTGATAGGTTAGAGTGGACAGAGCAACATGGGAGGCTGGAGGGACTGGAGGGGCAGGAGGGGCAGGAGGCTTAGACCTGGGCTGGAGTCACAGGCTGAACTGTGGGCTAGTGGCCAGGTTCATCTTCAAAGGGCTTCTGTATCGTAAGAGCTTGTGTATCCTTGTTCACAATGCTATTCTAGACGAGTCTTCTTCGTGTGCTAGAGGGCTCTAGGTGCACATCATTCAAGAAGCAATGAAATGTGTATCATGGAGTTAAAGTGATATAGAGAAGGGAAAGAAAGGAGAGAGAGAATGGGAGAGGAGAAAGTGGGTATAAGGGAGAGACTGTGTATGAGAGAGAGATTGTGTGCATACTTTACTATGTGTGTGAGTGTTTGTGTGTGTATGTGCATGCATGCGTCTATGCGCTCGTGTGTGTGTGTGTGTATTTGCTTGTGTGTGTGATTAGGTGAAGGGGCCTAAAGTCAGAGTGAGTAATGAACACTCGAAAAGGTTCTGTCAGGTGGAATCAGAGCCTGGCCGTACTCAACACTCTCCCTTCAGAGGCATTATCACACAGAGGGGCTGCATCTCTCCCTCCCTCTCTCCCTCTCTCCCTCTCTCCCTCCCTCTCTCCATCTCTCCATCCCTCTCTCCTTCCTCCTCTGACAAATTGACAAGCCTCACGGCTGGTAAGGCAGGCGATTCTGTATCAAGCATCCCCCTCCTCCTCCGTCTCCTCTTTCTCTGCTATCCATCCGTCTCCCCCTCTATCGAGGACTCTTCTTCGGTGTGCATTAATCAGGCCTGAGCTGTCCCTGCACTGCCCTGACTCAGGGGTGTGTACGTGGGCGAGCACGGTAGCCAGACAGGCTATAACGGAGCGGGTCCCTTACCCGAGTGGACAGATGGGCAGGCTCAGCCATGTATACAGACGGCCTTATCAATGCCAGGGACAACGGTGTGTAATGTACAGTCATGTCTAATACAAGTTGCTGCAAGGCCTTCTCTGATAGGTGGAGACCAATCAGGAAGCAACTGCTGGTAATTGTCCCGGCCAATGGAGCTTTTACTGATCAAATATATAGATTGAGTAAGTCTTCTTCTTGACATGTTTCTTTGAACTAATAACTTCCTCCTTGAATAGTCAGTTGAGACATACAGCTCAGAGCATTGCTGACCCCCTTCACACTCACAAGCAGACACACACACACAAGCAGACACACACACACACACACAAGCAGACACACACACACACAAGCAGACACACACACACACACAAGCAGACACACACACACACAAGCAGACACACACACACACAATCCTGCTGTCCCTTGGCTATTCAAGCCAGACGAGACGGCCATATGAGTTTCTCAGACCTGACGTGGGTTACCTGGGAAATGGCTGGCATGCCGGCCAAGGGGATACACTTTATACGAAACACGTCTAATTATAACACTGCCCACCGCAGTGAGGGGTCCACACACACACACACACACACACACACACGGGCACGCACGCATACACACCAGAAGAGGCTTCAGCAGCTGTTGACGTGTCTCACTTGTCCCAATGCCGACAAGTGTTTCCACACACACACACACACACACACACACACACACACACACGCATACGCACACATGCACACACGCACACATATGCGCACACACACGTGCACATCTCGGTAACCACAAACAAACCAAATCCACCATCAACAACAACACAATGCTCCAAGGCAAAAGGAGAATGACAGCGTAATGAAAAAAAAAAAAGTTGAGATGACATTCGAATGACGGCGAAATCTGAATCCTGAGCAATCTGGAGAATGTGAACAGACAAACATGTGTGACGCGGACATTCACGTGTCGGCTTGCAATGTTTCCACTCAGTGTGCAGGTAAACAAGGACCAAGACACACACACACACACACACACACACACACACACACACATATATGCAAATGTACACACACACACACACACACACACACACACACACACACACACACACACACACACACACACAGACATATAAGCAAAGGTACACACACATACACACACACACACACAGACATATATGCAAAAGTACACACACACACACAGACATATATGCAAACGTACACACACACACACACATATGCAAACGTACACACACACACACACTGTTACGGATACAGGTATCCTGTATGTGTTTTTGTGTTTTTCCTCTCCTTCTGCCCTAACCACAGGTGTCCTTTGTGTTCCTGATTGGTGGTCGTTGGGGTGTACCACCTGTCCGACATCCGTTTGTCTGCTGATTGCTGAGGTGGACCAATCAGTGGACATTCCTCTGCATTGCACCACCTGTTTCTGGTTTTTCACTCACATCACACATCCCATTGTTTATAAAGCCAGTCAGTTGTGTTTGCTGACAGAGACTCTTTTCGTTTGTGAGTATGGATACTGTGGTGTCCTGTTTTTTGTGTACTCAATCATTTGCTGGTTACTCTGTATGGTAACTATGTTGTGTGTTCCTGGGAAAAGGGGGATTTAGCAAGTTGCCCTTGGGCATACATTACCCGTAGAAAGAACATTGTCTAAAAACACTAGTTAGACCTGAGCGGACCACCCACTGTATTTTTGTATGATTAGCAGTAGCTTAGTGGTTCTTGAGGCAGGCAAGATCAGTTTAGGGGTTCTTGACACTATTGTTTCATTCCTTGGGTCCTGCTCAGCCCTTTTTCCCAAACCTTTACCGTGTGTTCATAATAAACATTTTGTGTTTGACGGTAGCTTATGGTTGTCGGTGTATTTTTGTTTTCACTGTTTCCGTGTCACCATTCTAATTTGCATGAGTTATGTTACGGGTCTCTTGTCCATCCACCCTAGACTTTTAAAGCCACGGGGTTCGTAACACACACACACACAGACATGTATTAAAATGTACACACAAACACCCACACAATCCACATTGCACACAATTGAGGGGGGAGATGCTGAATTCCAGAACACACAGAGGATGCAACACAGTCCCCTCATTGTTTAACTCTTCCAATTGTTTCAAGCGGAACTTACAGCATTTTAACTACTTTGCAGATATAAAACAAACAGACAATCATAATATCTGTTGAAAATATAAATTTCTCAGTTTATGCTTCAAAGCCAACTTTATAAGATGTTTTAAAAATAGGTTCTATTTGACTCAAAATTCCATGACATACAGTAAGACATTGTTGGCAGAATAGATGGATGCAGTTCAATGCATGATTAATATAATTCACCAATACACTTCTTGTTAGTCCAAAAAATATTGCTATCAGGTTGTAAATCACAGCTGGCCTGCTATATTGTTTCCTGCCGCCACCCCATTCAGGATGCACTGTTTCAGTTTCAATGACTTGGAACAAAATGGATGACTTCAACTAAGGCTGGGAATGTCAATACAATCAAACCAGCAAGGGCAATGATCACAAGTCAGTCATAACGTGGCTAATAGGCTAGCACATACAAATACGACACACAAATGAGTATAAATGAGTCAACAGTTGAGTCATCTACTTAAAAAAATTACAGCATGATGCGCTCGCATCAGTGAATTCAACTGCAATTGCCCTGCTTTTGTGTGTCCCGTTTACAGCACACAGTGGAGGGAAAGTGTACAGACACATGCCACAGTCCTAGCTAGGCTAATAAAATGTTGCTGTCTGGCTTCGGTTATTAAAGCTTGACAATGAATAACCAAAAAACTAAACCTGCAACAAAACACCATGCAAATTAGAAACATGTAGGCCTATTACAGAGACATTTGAGCAGTAGTCTAGGCTGGCTACTCAGCTACAATACATTTTGAGCGCACCATACAGCAATGCTGCATTCAACCGCACCAGTGATCCATGTAGTGCAAAACAATGATAAACATGTTTTAAGTTTAAATATTACAACAACATATAGCTATGTTTTTGTTATTTGGAGTAATTAGCAGCATAGCAGCAAAGACTGGACAAATATTATTTATCTCTTCTTTTTTTGTTTTAATATGTTAAAATACTATATACAGCATCCTATGTACATAAGTGGACATTATAAGCTGCCATATTTTTTCAAATAAAACAATGGCCAGTTTGGGTCACAGTTGCAAGTTTCTTTGTAAAAACAAATAGGCTATGTCTGGCCTGCGAATTCATTGTTTTTTTTTGTGTGTATTTTTTGTGTGTGTTTTTTTAGGGGGTAGATCAGCTTTTTGTCATGCAATAAAATGCAAATTAATTACTTAAAAATCATACAATGTGATTTTTTGGATTTTTGTTTTAGATTCCGTCTCTCACAGTTGAAGTGTACCTATGATAAAAATTACAGACCTCTACATGCTTTGTAAGTAGGAAAACCTGCAAAATCGGCAGTGTATCAAATACTTGTTCTCCCCACTGTATATATATATATATTTGCCCACTGACAAAGACACGTTTGCCCACTGACAAAGACATGATCAGTCTATGATTTTAATGGTAGGTTTATTTGAACAGTGAGAGACAGAATAACACACAAAAAATCCAGAAAAACGCATGTAAAAAATGTTATAAATTGATTTGCATTTTAATGAGGGAAATAAGTATTTGACCCCCTCTCAATCAGAAAGATTTCTGGCTCCCAGGTGTCTTTTATACAGATAACGAGCTGAGATTAGGAGCACACTCTTAAAGGGAGTGCTCCTAATCTCAGTTTGTTACCTGTATAAAAGACACCTGTCCACAGAAGCAATCAATCAATCAGATTCCAAACTCTCCACCATGGCCAAGACCAAAGAGCTCTCCAAGGATGTCAGGGACAAGATTGTAGACCTACACAAGGCTGGAATGGGCTACAAGACCATCGTCAAGCAGCTTGGTGAGAAGGTGACAACAGTTGGTACGATTATTCACAAATGGAAGAAAAACTAAATAACTGTCAATCTCCCTCGGCCTGGGGCTCCATGCAAGATCTCACCTTGTGGAATTGCAATGATCATGAGAACGGTGAGGAATCAGCCCAGAACTACACGGGAGGATCTTGTCAATGATCTCAAGGCAGCTGGGACCATAGTCACCAAGAAAACAATTGGTAACACACTACGCCGTGAAGGACTGAAATCCTGCAACGCCCGCAAAGTCCCCTTGCTCAAGAAAGCACATATACATGCCCGTCTGAAGTTTGCCAATGAACATCTGAATGATTCAGAGGAGAACTGGGTGAAATTGTTGTGGTCAGATGAGACCAAAATCGAGCTCTTTGCCATCAACTCAACTCGCCGTGTTTGGAGGAGGAGGAATACTGCCTATGACCCCAAGAACACCATCAAACATGGAGGTGGAAACATTATGCTTTGGGGTGTTTTTCTGCTAAGGGGACAGGACAACTTCACCGCATCAAAGGGACGATGGACGGGGCCATGTACCATCAAATCTTGTGTGAAAACCTCCTTCCCTCAGCCAGGGCATTGAAAATGGGTCGTAGATAGGTATTCCAGCATGACAATGACCCAAAACACACGGCCAAGGCAACAAAGGAGTGGCTCAAAAAGAAGCACATTAAGGACCTGGAGTGGCCTAGCCAGTCTCCAGACCTTAATCCCATAGAAAATATGTGGAGGGAGCTGAAGGTTTGAGTTGCCAAACGTTAGCCTCGAAACCTTAATGACTTGGAGAAGATCTGCAAAGAGGAGTGGGACAAAATCCCTCCTGAGATGTGTGCAAACCTGGTGGCCAACTACAAGAAATGTCTGACCTCTGTGATTGCCAACAAGGGTTTTTGCCACCAAGTACTAAGTCATGTTTTGCAGAGGGGTCAAATACTTATTTCCCTCATTAAAATGCAAATCAATTTATAACATTTTTTACATGCATTTTTCTGGATTTTTTTGTTGTTATTCTGTCTCTCACTGTTCAAATAAACCTACCATTAAAATTATAGACTGATCATGTCTTTGTCAGTGGGCAAACGTACAAAATCAGCAGGGGATCAAATACTTTTTTCCCTCACTGTATATATATATATATATATATATATATATATATATATATATATATATACATACACATACATATACACATACATAGAAATACATATACATACATATATATCCATATCCTTTAAAAAAATATATTTCCCTTTATTACTTTCCAACCCCACCACCCCTCCCCTTATTGGAGTAAACTAGTGAACAACAACGCTTAGGTCTCTACTTCCAGCTTATACATACTATATACATTTTATGGACACAGTCAATTTTACAATAATTATATTTTGTTTGTTTTTACTCATGAACTTCCTCTACCCTCAACCTCTCCAATAATTTTCATGATGTCCATCCGGTTTGCTTCTATATATGCCATATCTTTCTAACTGTGCTCTTTCACAAAAGCTCTCAATCTATAACCTATATACTTATTATGGACACAGTATGCTTTACATTAGTCATCTTGTTGTTATTAGTTGTTATTAGTCCCATCCTTCAACTCCATTCATCACCACCCAGCTGTCTCTTAACACCATCCATATTAGATTTCTATTTGCCATATATTTTTCAACTGTACTGTGATGTTTTACAAAAGTTCTGAACCCTTCTATTCTCATTGTTTCTACAGATTGTAAATTGAAAATAAACATTTTTGCTAAAAGTATTAATATATTATTGATCGACTGACTATGACTTTTCAGATCACCCAGTAGTGCTATCTGCAGGGTTAGCTCCAGGTAAATATTGCAATCCTTCAGCCATTCCTGGACCTGTGTCCAAAAACAAGCTACAAATGGACAGTACCAAAACAAATGATCTAATGATTCTGTCTCTTCGCAGCAAAATCTGCAGAGCTGGGAAGATTGTATCCCCCATATAATTAACATTCTATTGGTAGCAAGAATTTTATATAATGATTTTAATTGAAAAATGCTATGTTTTGAATCCGGCTTCGTTTTGCGCATCAGTTCATAAACACTATGCTATGGAATCGGTACGTCAAAAATCTCTTCCCAATTATTTTGCAATATATATGAATCGGCTGTCAATTCTTTGGTCCTTAAATGAAACTGGTACACTTTTGTATTTATCGCAATTTTCTTTAACCAATTATGTTCTTTAATGCAGGGCCGACAGACAAGTTCCTTACTTTTCCCCCGTCCACTTTCCTCTTCCATTTTTGCGGTAATGCTGCAATTATTTGGTTGTAATTTTGGGTAGAGCAGACATTTCCATATGTTTTTGTTAGCTGCATGTGCGACATAACTCCACCAGTTCTACCTATTATATCTTTACGATGATTATACCTTTTTTTTTTTTTTTCTTTTTTTATAATGATTTTTTATCAATTAGTATATTTGAGTTTAACCACAATATTTGTTGCAATATTTGTTCTGTCGTTTCTGGAGGATTAAATTGAAATTGCAACCAACGTTCTATGGCTTGTTTTAGAAATAGTGATATTTGGGAGATTATTTCCTTTTCAAATAACTGAAAGTGAGAGGTTGTAATCTGAATAAAGGGGAAAAGGCCATTCTTGAACATTGGGTTAGACAATCTTACTAATTTGCTAGAGAACCAGTTCAGATTTAAGTATAACTTTTGCCCCATGTAGCTCAGTTGGTAGAGCATGGTGCTTGCAACGCCAGGGTTGTGGGTTCGATTCCCATGGGGGGCCAGTATAAAAAAATATTAAAAATAAAAATGTATGCACTCACTGACTGTAAGTCGCTCTGGATAAGAGCGTGTGCTAAATGACTAAAATGTAAATGTAAATGTATGACTGAAGCTTTTAGTGATAGGTCTAATGCTTTAATATTTAATCATTTCTGTCTGCGAATTCATTGTTTGTTCAATATGGCCCGTGCCCTGATTGAGTTTGACACCCCTGGGCTGGCGCATCTATTTATGTAACTAGCTATTTATTTAGCAAGTAAAAAATATGGAGCTTAACGTTAGCTAGCTAGCTAGCTGCTGGGAGGATGTCATGTCATTGGAGGAGTGGGTGAGTGATTTACCTTTTCAACTCATACTGTTTTTTTGTTGTCATTCCCAAACATTCTATGAATTTATAAAAACGTGCAAATAACCATATCTAAGTGCTCGCTTGTCAGAAAAAAACCAAAAACAAAAAAGGTGTCATATTCTTGCTGGGGGTGTATATGAACAGATTTGAATAAGACTAAAATGCTGTCAGTTCCACTCCTCCTTCCTATCCCCATATATTTAGCATAAAACACCATCTCTTTCAGAATAGGTCTTAATAAGACATCTTACCAGTCAAGCTTTCCAAGCACCGTTGCCGTTGTTTTTGGTTTAACGTACCACTAATTTAAGACACTAAAGAACTCCTTATGAATTTGACACTTAACAATTGGTTCTGAATTCGGAGACACTTAACAGATATAAATGGGTTGAGTTGGAATGGACATACAGTAAGTATGATGGTGCACTGTTAATATTCCAACCCCATGCTACAGTACAGATACAGAGCAAGTATAAAGTTATAAGGCCTAAGGTGTGCCGCAAGGATCTGTTTCAGCCCCATTCTTTTTTTTATATCACAATCACACACAGTGAAGGGAGGGAGAGGTGGAGGGAGGGGGGGAGCAGCCTGGACAATACAAATCACCAACCACAAAACTAGATAACTATGTCCTGATTTAGAGGGGAAGGGTGAGGGGGTGGAGAGAAGGGAATGGGCGGGCAACAGAGAATATGAGGTGAAATTGGAAAGAGTAATGCATCTTTACCTTGTCTTGAGATGAACGAACTAGCTAGCGAGCCACGCAGTTTATATCCAGCTTTTGAGAGACAAAAGAAGAGAAACAATAGGCAGGGTGAATATAGTGTAGCTTTAGAAGAGAAACAATAGGCAGGGTGAATATAGTGTAGCTTTAGAAGAGAAACAATAGGCAGGGTGAATATAGTGTAGCTTTAGAAGAGAAACAATAGGCAGGGGTGAATATAGTGTAGCTTTAGAAGAGAAACAATAGGCAGGGTGAATATACGGTGTAGCTTAGAAGAGCAACAATAGGCAGGGTGAATATAGTGTAGCTTTAGAAGAGAAACAATAGGCAGGGTGAATATAGTGTAGCTTTAGAAGAGAAACAATAGGCAGGGTGAATATAGTGTAGCTTTAGGAAGAGAAACAATAGGCAGGGTGAATATAGTGTAGCTTTAGAAGAGAAACAATAGGCAGGGTGAATATAGTGTAGCTTTAGAAGAGAAACAATAGGCAGGGTGAATATAGTGTAGCTTTAGAAGAGAAACAATAGGCAGGGTGAATATAGTGTAGCTTTAGAAGAGAAACAATAGGCAGGGTGAATATAGTGTAGCTTTAGAAGAGAAACAATAGGCAGGGTGAATATAGTGTAGCTTTAGAAGAGAAAATGGAGCATTACCTCATCAATTAAGCATGTTCCGTTCCCATAAGGGTGGACCGGGGCCGGGGTCACGTTACACACGCGCAATCGCACGCGCACACACACAGGCAATCACAAACACACACATACACAAGCGCATACACACAACAGCAAACACACCCATTCACAAAAGCATACACACAAACTCACACTGTACACAAACATACTCACACAACCTATTCAACTCATGGAAATGACTGACATCATGTCTTATTCCTATGCTCTGGGAATATGAAACAGACACACACACACACTCACACTCACTCTCACACACAGACACACACCACAGACACAGAAACAAACAAACCCCCGCCCGTCCCCTTATCCTACAGGTGGGCCTCTTCTCAGAGTCACTGGCAACTCCACCCTCTTAAATCCCCTCTTTAACGAAAACAAACACTCCCCCTCCCCACACACACTCACATGCACACATGCACAAGCTCACACGCACACGGACACACACTCCCTGTCGTCTACCTGTAACCGTAGCTCTGTAAAAGCTTTTCATTAGGAGAACAAGGAGCGTTCTACTGTGACATTGTCTGTCGAGGAAGTCACAGACAGGGAGAAAGCTGTGTGTGTGTCTCTTCTCTCCTTAAGTGTTCTCTCTCTGCACTGTAAGGCCATAAGAAGAGGATATATACTGTATATACACTGAACAAGAATATAAACGCAACATGTAAAGTGTTGGTCACATTTTTCATGAGCTGAAATAAAATATCAAATAAATCAATGCTTATTTCACTCAAATTTGTGTACAATGTGTGGCATATCAATAAGCTGTTTAAACAGCATGATCATTACACAGGTGCACCTTGTGCTGGGGACAATAAAAGGCCACTCTAAAATGTGCAGTTTTATCACACAACAAAGTGCCACAGATGTCTCAAGTTTTGAGGTAGAGTGCAATTGGCATGCTGACTGCAGGAAAATCCACCAGAGCTGTTGCCAGATCATTTAATGTTACTTTCTCTACCATAAACTGCCTCCGTCGTTTTAGAGAATTTGGCAGTACGTCCAACCGACCTCACAACCGCAGACCACGTGTATGGCGTTGTGTGGGCGAGCGGTTTGCTGATGTCACCGTTGTGAACAGATGGCGGTGGGGTTATGGTAGGGGCAATCACACGGACAACGAACCCAATTGCATGGAGGCTGAAAATGTCCCAGTTCTTCCATGGCCTGCATACTCACCAGACATGATAGCCATTGAGCCTGTTTGGGATGCTCTGGATCAACGTGTACAACAGTGTGTTCCAGTTCCCGCCAATATCCAGCAACTTCGCACAGCCATTAAAGAGTGGAAGAACATTCCACAGGCCACAATCAACAGCCTGATCAACTCTATGCGAAGGAGATGTGTCGCGCTGCATGAGGCAAATGGTGGTCACACCCGATACTGACTGGTTTTCTGATCCACAGCCCTACCTGTTTTTTTTTAAAGGTATCTGTGACCATCTGTATTCCCAGTCATCTGTAATCCATAGATTAGGGCCTAATGAATTTATTTCAATTGACTTTTTTCCTTACATGACCTGTAACTCTGTAAAACCTTTGAAATTGTTGCATGTTGCGTTTATATTTGAGTTCAGTGTAGATAAGAAGGGAGCAGAGAGTGAAAAGGTGAGAAGATAGAGGGAGATATATAGGGACAGTGTGTGTGTTATAGAGTGAAGCCACTGAAGCACAGGAGGAGGACCCTGAGTGATTTACAGCCCGCCAGCCTAAGGCATTGTGGTACGACACACACACAAACACACGCATGTGACGAACATTGACACACAGAGGGGTATATAAACACACACACACACACATCCTGTCACACATAAGTACAGGATACAGGGTGTGGAACACACACATACGCCTCTTTGACTATTCCTGCAGGGGCCCTATGTCCCCCCCCAACCCCCCACTCCCCCCACTCCCTACATGGTTTTCAATGTGTTAGCATTAATGCCATTGTTAATCCCATTAAGACAGATCGCCTTTGTAAAAAAGTATATGACGTCCGAAGGTGGTTCTGACCATCCCATGCATTTGAAAAATTAGACCATGTGAGGTAGAAATGCACTCAAAGACAGACAGGGAAGACACAGGATGCACACGATTCTCACCCTCACATACACAACCCTGCATTCTTACTCTTGACACACACATTCCCACACACACTCTCCTCTCAGTCTACTTCCTCCCCAAACATACTATATGTCTCTAGCAGAGAAGAAAAGAGTTAAGAGTAGGGAGCGTATCAGGGACAGGGTAAGGGTGTGTTACAGGGGTGTTGGCACTAGTTGGGCAGGTTGGTTGGCAGCTTACAGCAGTACATACCTGGTTCCACTTCGTGCCAGCTGCTGGCCTGGCTGCCGCTGCCCGGGGAGCGCCCCTGGCCTGGGTAGTAGGACTCTTCTCCTGGACTGTCCACTTCGTCCTCCATACACTTGATCCTCTTGGCCGAGCTGGAGGGGGACACACAAACATGGACAGACACACAAACATGGACAGACACAGACAGACGGACACACACACACAGAGACCAGGGTTAATGTCTGATAGTTAAATTGTGTTTCAGTGCTATTCAGGCATACACAAAGAATAATCTACAGAAATGTACCTGTAATTTTCTATATTCACTGTTTGATGGAAACACACGTGTTGATAGAATAATTATATTATAAACTGGAGTTTTGTAGGGTGTATTTGGGGTTGGTCTCTTGCTGTCTAGTCTCCATGTGGTTCCACTTGCATGCTCTGCACTGGATAGAGAAGGTTGTGTGTGTGATGGGCTCCTACTCAGCTATACTGGGGCCTACTCTCAAAGCCTGCCCCACACTGGACCACTCTCCCCCCAGTCAAACACTGAAACTCTCCCCCCAGTCAAACACTGAAGCTCTCCCCCCAGTCAAACACTGAAGCTCTCCCCCCAGTCAAACACTGAAGCTCTCCCCACAGTCAAACACTGAAACTCTCCCCCCAGTCAAACTTTGAAACTCTCCCCCCAGTCAAACACTGAAGCTCTCCCCCCAGTCAAACATTGAAACTCTCCCCCCAGTCAAACACTGAAGCTCTCCCCCCAGTCAAACATTGAAACTCTCCCCCCAAGTCAAACACTGAAAATCTACCCCCAGTCAAACATTGAAACTCTCCCCCCAGTCAAACACTGAAACTCTCCCCCCAGTCAAACACTGAAACTCTCCCTCCAGTGAAACACTGAAACTCTCCCCCAGTCAAACACTGAAGCTCTCCCCCCAGTCAAACATTGAAACTCTCCTCCCAGTCAAACACTGAAACTCTCCCTCCAATCAAACACTGAAACTCTCCCCCCAGTCAAACATTGAAACTCTCCCCCAGTCAAACACTGAAGCTCTCCCCCCAGTCAAACACTGAAACTCTCCCCCCAGTCAAACATTGAAACTCTCCCCCCAAGTCAAACACTGAAACTCTCCCCCCAGTCAAACATTGAAACTCTCCCCCCAGTCAAACACTGAAACTCTCCCCCCAGTCAAACACTGAAACTCTCCCTCCAGTGAAACACTGAAACTCTCCCCCAGTCAAACACTGAAGCTCTCCCCCCAGTCAAACATTGAAACTCTCCTCCCAGTCAAACACTGAAACTCTCCCTCCAATCAAACACTGAAACTCTCCCCCCAGTCAAACATTGAAACTCTCCCCCAGTCAAACACTGAAGCTCTCCCCCCAGTCAAACACTGAAACTCTCCCCCCAGTCAAACATTGAAACTCTCCCCCAGTCAAACATTGAAACTCTCCCCCCAGTCAAACACTGAAACTCTCCCCCCAGTCAAACATTGAAACTCTCCCCCCAAGTCAAACACTGAAACTCTCCCCCCAGTCAAACATTGAAACTCTCCCCCAGTCAAACACTGAAACTCTCCCACCAGTCAAACATTGAAACTCTCCCCCCAGTCAAAAATTGAAACTCTCCCCCAGTCAAACACTGAAGCTCTCCCCCCAGTCAAACACTGAAACTCTCCCCCCAGTCAAACATTGAAACTCTCCCCCCAAGTCAAACACTGAAACTCTCCCCCCAGTCAAACATTGAAACTCTCCCCCAGTCAAACACTGAAACTCTCCCACCAGTCAAACATTGAAACTCTCCCCCAGTCAAACACTGAAACTCCCCCCTCCCCCAGTCAAACACTGAAACTCCCCCCTCCCCCAGTCAAACACTGAAACTCTCCCCCCAGTCAAACACTGAAACTCTCCCCCCAGTCAAACACTGAAACTCTCCCCCCCAGTCAAACACGGACTGTGGTTTGGTGCTGTTGTGTGTATATCTGTCTCTTTTAGTGAGGTGGGCTACCAGACTACTGCTAGGAGTGCATCCCAAGTGGCACCCTATTCCCATTATAGTGCACTAATTCTGACTAGGGCCCATATGGGCTCTGGTTAGAGTTAGTGCACTATATAGGTAATAAGGTGTAAGTTGGGATGCACTCCTAGACCAGTGAGTAATTTCCCTTGCCGTTGGTTCTGACATTTATTTGTGAATGTGATGTCTGCTGGTACGCTTCCCTCATTATCACACAATTAGGGCCGAGCATGAACACATACTGCCTCCTTGTTCAGCCGTGTTTGCTTTGACAGGAAGGAGGCTGACCGGAGAGAGAGAGGCCACTGGCTGGTGCATGTGAGCTTACACACACACGGATATGTGGAGACACACACACGCACCAATGTGTGTATGGGTACACATACTCTTGCACACACACACACACACACGTGCATAACACACACACCACCTGATCATACACATATGCAAACATGTGCATTTAACATGCGCAAGTTTAACCAAAGCACTGAATGTGTGTGTGTACAGATGTTGGATCTTAATATGACCCAATTCATTGCAGGAGGAAAATAATCCTGCAGCAGGAGGATTTGAATACATATTTAATATGTATAATCACCGCCAGGGGGTAGCTGGATGCGGTGTTTGTAGGCTATACAATGCAGTACCGTACCTAGCGGGCTATGGTTTGGGGAAGGCTCTGCAAACCAACCGACCTCATACCATCAAGTATTCTCACGACTTGCTAGAGCTTTGTGAACTGCCATAGCGCAGTGGTCTGGCCAGCACGTCTTGGCTCCAAGCATCACGAGTTCGCGCCCAGAGCTGGGCAATTGTTTTGTATGAATGGAAACTGATGTTTGTGTATTCTACTGGCTTATTATTTTATTTGCTTCATATTTATGTTATCCAAAAGTGTCTGGTATGGTCATTTCCTATCAAGATCGTGGGGAAACTAATCTCGGGGGATCAAGTTATTTGTGTCGGAATGGGACGGAATCGAACCCACGCCGAAATGGCAGGCCTATATGTGCACTCTGTAGCCCTAACTAACCGCTAGACCACCCCACGATTGAACTATACTTTGAGTTCACTTGACACTTGTATGTCATAGCCTAGTGGAGACAAGTCTATCTTGTCTTAGTAAGCTATATAACATGACGATGTATGGCTGCATTTCAGTTGCAGTAATAGGACCTCGGCCTATCGCGTTCGAGCGAGCGAGAGAGAACATTCTTTTAGATAGAAAGGAGAGAAAGATAACTGCTCATTAACAGCCAATCACAAGGCTAATTTGAATGTCCTGAGGCATCAGGGAAATTCACAGTGACAAAAGAACGATCAACTTAAGATCCGAGATCTGTATGCTTGGCTGCACAGTGCAACACGTTACATTAGAAAGGATTCCGGGCCATATGTTGCCTTCATTATGCGAGTACGGAACAGGAGATGGGAGGTTGGAGGTTGAGGCCAGTTCAGTGAGTAGTGCCTCTGTGTATAAAGCTGCTCTTTCAGAGTTAGCCTGGTGCGTGGGCTGTCTCCTGAGCAGTAGGCCGAGTCAGAATGTGTTTGAGAGAAACACACACACAAATACTCTCCTAAACACACACATTAGTATGAATGCACAAACGTACATATGCACAAATACACACTGTGGAGTGACTAGGGTCTTATTCTGTGAATGAGCGAGCATTTGTGTGTGTGTGTGAGTGCCTGTGTGTGTGTGAGCATGCCTAACTGTGTGTACTTGTGTGTGTGTCTAAGTGTGTGTGTGTGCATGCAGATGTGCGTGTCTAAGTGTCTGTGTGTGTGTTTATGTGTGTCTCCCTCTTTCTGTGTGTGTGTGTGTTTATATCTGTGTGTGGTTACCTGCTAGAGGAGGTGCTGGGTAGGGGTCGCCTCATTGCCCCGGGGCTCATGCTGTAATAGGAGGAGCTGTCCAGGTCGGCCAGCGAGAAGTTAGGACCCGTCCCTGCTGCAATGGGGGCTAGAGAGAGAGAGAGAGAGAGAGAAAAAGGGGAGAGAGAAAAGAGAAAGAGAAGGAAAAGGGGGAGGAGGGGTATAAAGAGAGAATGGGGAAAAAGGAGGCCCCCAAAGGGGAAAAACTTTTGCGCCCGTTTTTGGGGGCCCCCTCCCCCGCCTCTCCCCCCTCCTCCCCCCTCTTCCCCCCCCCCCTCCCCCCCCCCCTCCTCCCCCCCCTTCCCTTTTTCCCCCCCCCCCGCCCTCCCTCTCCCTCCCCTCCCTTCTCTCTTTCCCCCCCTTCCTCTCCCCTTTCTCCCTTCCTTCTTTCCCCCTCCCCTCCCCCCCCCCTTCCCCCTCTCTCCTCCCCTTTCTCCCTTTTTCCCCCTCCTTCCCCTCCCCCCTTCTTTTTTCCTCCTTTTTCCCCCCGCTAGGGGTTTGGGCCCTCCCCCCCCCTTTCCCCCGTTTCTTTTTCCCTTTTGGTTGCGGGGCGGGGGGGCCGGGCCCCTTTTTTTTTTTTCTCCCTTTCCCCCCCCCCTCTTCCCCCCCCTTTTTTTCCCCTTTTTCTCCTCTCTTCTCCCCTCCTCCCCCTTTTTCTTTTTCAAAAACCCGAGAGGAACAAAAAGGGACCCACTTTGACGCACCCTTTACCCTCCCTTCACCCTTTTTTGCCCCAAAATTCCCACAAAATTTTTTTTCCATTTTTCCTTCCCCCCCCGCACCACCCCCTCGCTTTTTTTTTGTGGGTTTTTTTGTTTTTTGTTTTTTTATCACCGGGGAAACTGGCGCCTTTTGTCATCCCGTCCTAAAGGGATCCGTTGGGTGCCCTTTATTTCACTTGATGGGGCCACAATTTTTGATGAGGACAGCGCAAACGTGATGCGAGGGGGGGGAGGGGGAGGGGGGAAGGGGGGAAAGGGGGGTCCTGCGGACCACCTGTGGTGAAAAGGCTTTTCGTGACAGCCCTTGGGTTCCCTTTTAAAATTGGGAAAAGGCCCTTCCCGGGCGGGAGAGGACGGGGGGGGTGGAGGGGGGGTTGTGGGGGGGGGAAGGAGGGAGGAAAAAGGAAGGGGGGGCCAGCCCCAAATTCCCCCCGGCGCCCCCCCCCCTCCCCCCAAAACCCGGCAAAACAAAAAAGTTAAAAAAACAACGTTTTGGGGGGGTTTTAGAAAAAAAATTAAAAGGGCCAATATTCTTTCCAAGTTTTTTTCTTTTTCTACCCCCTCCCCAAAAATGGGGTTTTTTTATTTTCCCCTTTTAATCGCCCCCTTTTCCCCCCCCTTTTCCCAACCAGTGGCCCGGGCCGGCAGCGCGTGTTTTTTCAGGCAGGGGGAAGCACGGGTACATTTGCAGGGGTAAAAGTTAGTTTTTTTGGAGAGCTAAACCTGGACCCGCTGCAAAATAAATCAGCCTAAGCTCTGAGGGGGTAAAAGTGGGGGAAGTGGAAGGGGGGGGGGGGGTGGAAAAGACGGTTGGTTGGGGCCCCTTTTTGGGGGAATGGGGGAAAGGGGGGCCCCGGGGCTTTAAACCCCCCTTTTTTCGGGGGCCCCCCCCCCCCCGGGGGGTTTTCCCCGGCGGGGGCCCCCGGCCCCCCCTTCCCCTCCCCCCGCCCGGGGGGCCCCCCCTGCCTCCCTCCCGGGGGGCCCCCCACTCGCCTCCCCCCTCCCTCCCGGGGGCCCTCCCGGGGTCCCCACCCTCCGGGGCCCCTTTTCCCCCTCCCTCCCCCTTTTTGCCTCCGGGGCCCTCCCTCCCCCCCTCCCCCCGGGGGTTTTTCCCCCTCCCCCGCCCCTCCTCCCGCCCCCCGCGCCTCCCTTTCCCCCCTCCCTCCCCCGCCCTCCCCCCGCGGGGGCCCTCCCTCCCCTCCCCTCCCTCCCCCCCCAAGGGGCCCCCCTAAAAGGGAGCCCTTCCATTTTCCCGGGGGATGGGGGGGGATCGAGAAAAAAGGGAGGAAGAACGAGAGGAAAGGGCCCCGGGTCACTAGGTAATCTACAGTCTGTCGGGGAAAGGGAAAACAATCATATAGGGAATCTATCAGCTTCTGACGAAAAGGAAATTAATCAATAGGGAACCTCAGTCTTCTGTGTGAAAGGGAAATCAATCATAAAAGGTAATTGAAAATCTTTTGTCTGTAACGGTCAATCATATAGGGAATCTCATCTGTCTGTCTGTAAAGGAAAACAATCATATAGGTAATCTACGTCTTCCCCTCGGGGGAAAGGAAATCAATCATATTGTGCAATCACAGCAGCAATATTTGACCTTTGCCACAAAAAAGGGAAACCAGGAAAAACAAAACAAATTGTAAAAATAACCCATATTTTTTTTCCTTTTTTACTTTAAAAACCCATTTGCACATCAATTTACAAACGGATATATAATCATTTGAA